>JAMKCH010084857.1:0-109340 GCA_023653785.1 Ophioderma brevispina
ATAGGAAAAAGACTTGCATTTTTGATAGTCACATGTAGAAGCGAGAATGCATATTATAAGCCTATTTTCACTAACCATGCTAAATATTTGATGGTTCACTCTTAAAATGGCAGTTTTTTTCTCCATCTTAGGAAAGTGGATTAAAGGATGAATTTTCAGGTAAACCACGGAGAAATATGACCATTCATCCGACATCAAAATTGATACTACTTCGGGGCAAGAGTGCGGGGTCCCAGGCGATTGGACAAGCACACCCCTCTAAAACCAATTGTTTGAGCTCCATGGTGATGACAATTTAAGCAGAGACATGCCAAGATCAATGAAGAAGTACTTTCTTCCAATTGTGCTGTAACTCACAGCCTTAGTAATGTGTTGTGGACCTCCTGCATCTACCTATAACTCATGCATTCCTGTAACACGTAAGTGCCCTAGGTGTTTGTCACTCACGTTGGTGCCTAATGGTGGTTCCATGGTACCCCCCCCCTAAGGAAACCACTTTCCCGAATGGAATGTTCAAATGAAACTCCTATCCACCTTTGAGGGGCATAAGACAGGCCAAATGTGCAATATAATGAGTTCCGGTTTATCGGCTGGCAATTAGGGGCAATCATTGTTTTCAAAATGCGTCAAATCGCTCAACAAGTAACATGATGTTTTCCCGCGGCCACTGCCTGTTTCCACAGAATACACATTGCAAATCATTTTATGTTATATCTACTCTAGAAGACCAATTTACATATGTACCAAACATTACCATTTTGACATTTCTTGTATTTTTTGTGGGGCAATCGTATTTGCCATATGTTTGTATAGCCCGGCGGCGCAGGTCGCTCGATGATGGAATTCGCTTCTTTTCAGCACATAAAGGGTTAATTTCTATTTTTCTGATTTATTATTAAGTTTGTTTCATTATCATATGAACCTACATAAGCAGAAAAATAGTTCTGGCAACAGGGTTTTGCTATTTTTATTTTTGAAAATCACACTCCTGTTGGGCCAAAGGGGGGGTTCCTAGGACCACTAATTATCTCATTAACCCGGCGAGAAATTTATAAGTTTTTTATGGAAAGAAGCGCATCGATAGTTGCACATTACAAAAAAATTAGAGTTATCGAACATATTTTCGGTAGAGTTGAGAAATCGCGCAAAAAAATCTTGGTACTATGGAACCCCCCCCCCCCCCCCCCTTCGGCACTTAATTGTTAATACTTTTTCAGCAGTTGTAACTTGCAAACGGGATCAATGGCTTGAACACACACACACACACACACACATAAAACAAAGTCTCCAAAACAGTGATCTTACTAAAAAAAAAGTATTTACATTAAGCATAGGTCATCAACATGAATGGACAGAAAGAAACAAACAGAATCAAAGATATCATCGGTTGCCACAATAAGGCACCCATTAATATACCATTAAACAAAGTGCTTTTGCCCCAGACATCACGACTGTACATACTGCCCATACGTGTATATACCAGTAAATCGTTTCAAGTTAGTGCTCGCCACAGCTTAACATATGCTTGATATATTATGTGCTTGGAGCTGATTAAAAAAACTAACATATTTCTAATATTAATACCATGTTCTAGTACTGCTTCTGCTTCAAATATGTGCGATCACTGAAATTATGAATTCAGTGTTTTAAAAGGACATCGAAGAAAACATGTTAAAACTGGAAATTTTTCATACATACAATTTGATTTAACTATGCATTGCCAATTGGAAATTGTTCTGTTGTTTTAATTTACCACTTTTGTTTCCTCATTAGCACAAAAATGTTCTAAACAAACAAATTACAGGCCTAAGCATATTGTATTTTGCAGCAGCTCCTTGGAAATGGAAAACAGGAAAATGTCGAGCTAAATAAAATCTCATTGGCAAAGGTAAAATGTATGAAATAAAACGCCCGGCACCTGTTCGTTATTCTGCAAAAATTTGATATCAAAAAATAGGGGAGGTGGGAGCGCCAATAACACCCCCTCTAAAAATCTGTCCATTTTGTTGACAAAATACGATCCGCTGGACAAGTCAACATTTTGGCTGACAGAAATTTTGTAAGGGTGGGTACCCCCACACACACACCCTCTAGCGAGCCTGCCTGAATGCACTTCTCTATACTCAGTCCAGCTCAAAGTATGAAGGAGCGACGCCGGGTGTATTCACGATGACTTTCAGTAGTGCGGAAGGTAAAACAAAAGACGCACTGAATGAAAGGCGTCACTGGTGTACGGCGTCGCAATCATACTTCAACCGAGACAAAGTATAAGTTGGACCAGACTCATAATGGCACTCGCTTGCAGGGCGTGCAATTATAGTCATCAAGAGTAGTACATGCATTGATTTTTTGCCATTGCAAATCTAAGCTAAAGATATGCAGACATGAGACATTATCCTCTAATCAATCAAAATAATGGTAAAATGAACTAAATAAAAGACAAAAAGCAAATAAACAATATTAACATCAATAAAAAAAAACGCTGTATACTTCATTTTCAATCAATGCATTTTATCTCCGACCGACTGAAGTGTAATTGTAACCACAGAGTACACCCCCGAGTTAGTTTAGTTTATAATTGCATAATAATGTCACTGCCTTTCCCAAAGGCAGTTGGTCAAGGTTTAAAAAACAAACGCCAAATTTCTCCAAAATCCAATATATACCAATTTACTACACAAAAGCTATGCTCAGGTACGTTACTCTCGGAGCAATTCAATTTGGGTACCAGAAAGGTTGATTCCTTGTTTTATGACCGGGTGCGGCCCCTTTATATCAACTGGCGAGTGAGAGATACGTGACAGCTAAAATGAAAGACGATGAGCAAAAAAAAGTTAGTACGAGACCAGTAAAACTAGATGACATTTTTTGTGTGATGGGTATTCCCCTTGGCTTTTAGTTCATATCAGTAGGAAGCCAGAGCTTATCCAAACTCCGAGAGATGGGATAATATTTGTCCCCCCAACATACCTTGGTCGTGTGCCCAGGGCAAGTTTTTCATGTTTATTTTTGCTTGATAGTACCGTGAAGTCATTTATTCTGAGAGGTTGCAATAGTAACTGTCACCTTGCTCAATAGGCCATAGCCTAGTTGATATTCATAATATGCAAATACACTTTCAACAATTAAAACTCGCTGATCTTTATAATAACATTCCCTATTTTTTATTGTACTTTTCCTATTATTGTGCAGACACTTACTCAGACAGGATTGCTTCAATCAAAATATTATAATTAATTTAGTCAAAGTACCCACATACCCATTCCGTGGCCTCTATTCATGAAATTGCGATAGAAGTGGCTGGGATGCAAAAAAATAGAGAATGTATATTTCTAAGGAGATAAAAATTACTCTTTGCTTTCAACAGGAATCGTGGAAATTTTTTATGTAGAGTTCAAGGGCTTATTTGATTAATGTTCAAATTCATGAGTATTATTTCGAAATCATCTTACAGCCCTGACAAACAATCTTATATGGGCACTGACAAAGCTTTGGTCTGAAGGGAAAGACAAATTCAGAAGAAATGTCAGGTAGTGAATACCAAGCTTTCGATCAATATAATCTGCATCAGAGATAGTGTTATCTGAAAACAGTTCTTTTTAAAAAAAACTTCATAAATGACTGAATTGCATGTTTTAATTACTTCAAATTTCAATTCATTCTCTAGTTTTTAAACTTGTTACAACATTCAAGTCAAGAGAGGAAATTGCTCCTTCCACATTACAATGTCAAGTACTTATCTTCTGTCTAGGCTTCTACAAGAAATAATAATGACAGACATTCAAGAGTGCAAAGTGCTACCGGCAAAGCCATTTTGGGCAATGCACTGTAAAGACTACTCTTCATCGATGCATTTCACCCAATTTCTCATTTTCCTTTAGAGACAAATTTGCCATCGATAATACCTATTTGTAATAAAAAATTGCATTTAATAAACGTTAATCCAGGCACAAATGATACATTTTGTGAATTTACAAGCAACGGAAGAAGAGCACTCAGGGCAAAATCAGCGTATTGAAATTATTATTGATGTCGAATTATGGCTCGCATTTCTGACACTGGGGTATACATGAATCTAACCTGTCACGACTTCACCTGAATTATTAATTAGATGCACTTATCGCCCCTGCATTTACCTTACTCCGTTTTCAACAACATTTTAACGTGAATTTTTTATTCAAATTAGGCATGTTAAAATATGATCCTGTGTGCTTACAGGCCCCTAAGGCTCTACCTTATTGATTACTGCCTATCATCAATGGATAGCTTGCCAATATTGCCATGATTATCCTGAAATGTAATACGTATGCACAACATTATATCGACGGATGTCTTAATGCAGTCCACTGAAAGCCAACATCAATATTGGCATGTTTAGAAAATGTAGTACACTTACTTTAAATAGCTACAAGTCTAGTAATTTTGCTGTCATTAAAGGGGAGTCACTGATTATCTGAGTGATTGAGGGTTTGAACTATAAATTTTTGTCAATTTCATTTTGAGATGTTAATACCGGGTGTCTCAAAAAAAGGGAAACCCTCAAAGCGCACTCTATTTCACGGAAAGAAATGAGTAAACCATACAAATTAATACACATCTGGAAAGTGGATTTCATTAGGTTTCCGGCACCGAAAAAATCTTTCCAAAAGGTCACATATTGACCAAGTTATGGCCGATTGAAAATTTGTACCACTTTTTCATTTTATCCACGGATTGTTACAGTTTCAGTAGTCTTTAGACAATACACATTCTCCAAGCTCATTACTTTGTTTATGGTTTCTTTTGTTTTTGCAACAAAGGTCACTTCTGATATTGAAAAGTTAGTTTCAATTATTAGAAATTCAAATATTTTGCCTCATTCTTCTTTACTTTGCTGCTCTGCCCCACCCCCACACTTGGGGAAGTTGGCAGCCCCTAAGACCGATGCAGGCTTGCGTTCTCTTTTCCATTTCAGTAATCGACTTCTAATCATTCTTGTCCGTCGGATACTTGCAAAGGCAGCGGTTATTCTGTTGCGAAGATCCCCCAATTTGACTCCGCTCGACTTTAAAAAAAAAAAAAAAAAAAAAAAAAAAAAAAAAAAAAAAAAAAAAAAAAAAAAAAAAAAAAAAAAAAAAAAAAAAAAGAACTTCGCAATAGAATAACCGCTACCTTTGCAAGCATCCGACGGACAAGAATGATTACAAGTCGATTATTGGAATGGAAAAGAGAGCGCAAGCCTGCATCCGTTTTCATGGTCTTAGAGGCAACCAAATGGGAGGGGGGGTGGCAGAGCAGCACAGAAAGAAGAAGATCAAGATCTTGGAATTTCTAATAATTTAAACTAACCTTTTCCTCTAAGAAACTGTACTTTGTGCAACAAAACAAAAGAAAGGCAAGAAAGCATAAACAAAAGAATGTGCCAGTAAAAAGGTGTATTATCTAAAGACAGCTCAGAGAGTAACAATCCGTGGATAAAATGAAAAAGTGGTCCAAAATTTCAATCGCCCATAACTCGGTCAATATGTGTCCTTTTGGAAAGATTTTTTCGGTGTCGGAAACCTAATGAAATGCACTTTTCAGATGTGTATTAATTTGTATGGTTTACCCTTTTCTTTTTGTGAAACAGCGGGCGCTTTGAGGGTTTCCTTTTTTTGAGACACCCGGTAGTTCATTTTGGAATACAGAGTTGTCCACTGGCAATCTTTTTTTACAATTAAGACCTTTAAAAAAATTGATAACATTTAAATGAAATTATTTAAAACTGCAATCAAACCACCCAATCTCAATAATGCTACATGTATTCGAATATGGAAGCGACAAGTGTATATCATGTTTAGTGACCACGCCCACTTTATTTACAATTCTAAAAACTGCCATTTAATCAAATTGATAAGAACTTTACATTTACCTTCCAAATTTAAGAATTAGACCTAATACCAAAACCATGCCATTCTTTCATCTCAAGCAAGAGTTCATTTAAACAAAGGGCTCTTTCTTGAACTATCCAGACTTTTTTTCAAGTGGGGGGGGGGGGGGGCCTCAATTTTAAATTTAATATTCTCAAATAATTGTTTGCCCATAACATCCTGTAACAACCAATCAGTCCCCACAGTTATCTGTCTCATCAAGAGGTCATGACCCCAAGTTGATGCTTGACATTGGATTAACATGGCACAGACCCTTCCAGTCTTACACCTACAAAGTGCAAAATGTGCAGGGATAGCAACATTGCTTTCCATATACATGTACACTATAACTTAAGCTGAACATTTCCATCAATGATTATGGACAGAATCAGCACACCACATAACAGAGCAAAATACACTATGATTTTGATTACATAGCAACAGTCATTTAAATTTTATGCAAGACAAATTTAAAGATGCTTCTTCCAGATCCCTTTGGGCCCCCTTACCTGGAAGTTCTAGTCCATTTCCTTACCTCTGCAAGTTGATTTCAAACCTGGACGCAGCTTTTACGCACGCTTTCGAGAGGCAGTCTTTTGTCTTTGTGGCGTGCGTGTAAAAAACACCGTCGCTTTAAGCCAGCGCGATCGTGTTTTTACTGGTGCGACCATCAAATCTCGTGCTGACGTCAATGCACAGAGTAGGGAAATGGAGTATTATCAATTTTTTAAATCAGATGAATCAGGACTGGAAGTCTGGACATACACAAGAGAAATTTCCAAAGGTATTCAGTAAGTTTTTATTTACCATGTTTACTGCAAGTATTTTCACAATAGGAAATAAGCAGCCTCTTTCTATAAAAGCCGCAGGTGAAAAGTTCATTCCCAGCATTGAAATTTTATTTACCACTTTCCGACTTAATTTCCAAACCAGACTTTTACCAACTTAATTTACCTGCCATTTGCACTGCATTGGGTTCACATGAGTCCATAGTCGATTTGCTATTCTTTAGTAGCAAAACGTATTATCACTTGATAGACCTTTATGATTAGATCACTTTTATTCGGAACTGACATGTAGTAGGTGTGAAATAAGATTACCTCACACCTGCAGTGTTGTCTGCTGCCCTAAAATAAAAAAAATAGGACCAATCTTGGCCATGGTTTCTAAACAGATGCTATCATCATACAAACACTATTTGATTTGAAAATTGGGCTAACTATGACCATGCATCCTCAATATCTTGACCCATTAAGTTCTCCTGTCCAAATCCTCGTAAGGACCCCCCCCCCCCCCACCACCTTCTGGGGAAACTTTGTGTTTTATCTGCATTTGGTCTAATATACACAGTTAGGCATCACTCTCTACTTGTTTTAAAATTTGAGAATTTTTTATTTACTTCAGGCCTGGAAAAAATGTTAATTTCCCAGGAAAGGAGGAAAAATTTTCCCACCAATTATTAAGAATTTCCACCATTTCTTGTAATTTCTTTATCCAATTTTTCCTCCTAATGACCAATTTTCCCTGGAAGGAGGATGCCCGTATTTCCACATTTTTTCCAGGCCTGTTTAACTTGCCTTTGAATTTCCAGTTTTAAGCAGCTAATCATGCTACCCAATAAGGCCAAAAAAAAAACAGTTTGTCAAGAAAAGTTTAAAAAAAAAAAAAAAAAAATGCGTGTTTTTTTTTTTTTTAGAAAATGCTAATGCGAAATGCGGTTTTTCTTTTATTTTAGCAATGTTGGCCCACTTTTTTCAATTTTTCTGCTTCGCGGCCAAATTTTCATTTTTCTAATTTTTTTTTTACAAAAAAATGAAAAGTGAGTAAACCTAAAAAAAAATGATGCGGTCAAAAAGCATTTTAACCTA
Organism: Ophioderma brevispina; assembly: GCA_023653785.1. Lineage (NCBI taxonomy): Eukaryota > Metazoa > Echinodermata > Ophiuroidea > Amphilepidida > Ophiodermatidae > Ophioderma > Ophioderma brevispina. Next base: position 7,757 of record JAMKCH010084857.1, read on the forward strand.
GCGCGCGTCTTCTTTAGACAAACTTTTTTTTTTTCTTGCCTAAGCTGAAAATATTTTTTGAAGCTTTTAATGTGACACCTCACTGTTGCTTGCAAATATTGCAAAAACAATACGGTGTAAATGCACAGCACTGTGCTTCATAAACCATATAGTTGTTTTTAACAGATAGAATTTGCCATTTGTAAGGGTTTTTTCCCTTGCCTGATTTGGTTTCCTGATAAATTGTCAAGTTTAGAAAAAAATGGTTCTTGTACTACCGACCTCCCTAATCCTATTTTGATTACACTATCAAAATAGATCTTATTAAGCATGCAACCCATGTGCATTTGGCCAATTTGTAATTGTTTACTTTTTTTAATACTTTTTTAGAAGGGGGCAGTTTCGGGTTTTCTATAAACTATTCCATATATTTTCCTTCCTCCCTCCCTCTTCCTTTAGTCTAATTGTGCATATCTAATCAAGTGATGACGCACCATGTATACCTATATACTGCTGTTGTAGTTCATTACATGACAATCGATATCCTTCTTTTGACACTAGGGACCAAAATATCTAGTATGCAGTTCACACCTTGGTAAAATCTGACGAACGTGTCAGTATACAGGAGGAAGGGAGAACTGCTGCTGTGTTTCCGAAGGTGTTTGCCTCTAATTGCTTGCCTGCATTTCAACATTCTGGCAGTGGCCACACTTACGGTCACACCACTCTCGCTGCGCTGCCAACGAGTCCAGTCCCATACAGCCCACTCTAAAACAAATTAAGTGGGGGAAAGGGAAATCTGAAACTATATAAGTGTGTTTATAATTCACATTTATATTAATTCTAAGAAGTTGTTTTTTGTTACTTTGTGTTTTTTTTTATTACTCTTGTTTTCTTCACTAAGTATCATTTCATCACATTTTTCTTGATTTCAGCATTTTTAACCTGTTTGGAAGTATTTTTTTAATAAAATTAGAATATGTGCTAAACTACTTATTTCTGAAAATTCAGAAAATGGCCCACAGCAAGGATTTATTGGAGCCGTGGCGCCTAAACCAAGCACACCTTGTTTATTTAGGTTTTGTAAACCTAATTTATTAGTATAGAAAAAATGGTTTTATTGCTATCATGGCAAGGCATCTACTGTGAATGCAATCAAACTACTGAGCTCAGACTAATGTGATAATTATGATAAATTATGAGTAGCACCGTATCTTATTCCAAAAAATGCAATGAAGTGATGATTATGTCAATTTTAAATTCAAAACCTTATTACCAGCTGAAATGGCCTGTAAATTTTCATTCATAACATGCCAACACATGATCACACTTTCAACATGAAACCATCTGCATTATTGAAATTTGGCCCAGCATTGTGTCAATTTCATCCATACTTTAAAACCTGATCCTCACAAGCAGACCACGCCTGTGACTCAGCATACAGTATTTGTACTGAGACTGATTCAACAGCAGAAACAGCAGCTAGCTGCAGCTGAGAATCTTCTTGATAATGACCTCTGCCGCTAACCCTTTCCATGATGCTCCAAAAACAAACATAGGGCATGCATGTTTGAAGGCCATCTTATGTTTCCATCGCAATGCTACAGACAGACTGAAATTAACATACATGTAGGGGAATTTTGGGTCAGCGAGTAACTTGGCAACAAGTTCAGAGGGTATGGTTAGTGATACACTGAACCACTTCTGATATCGGAAAGATTATTTCCGGTGAAGATATAACAAATTATTTTTTGATTTATTATTGTTGTAGTAATTGTGTTTGAACCAAATGGGCTATATAAGTGAATATCCAACTTGGACCAAAACTTGAAAAGATTAAAGATTTTTTACAAGATTCTAGCCACTTTTGTTTTATTTATGGTTCACTATATAACCTTGAGAAAATTCCCAAAAGTTGATTCTGACCTTGCAGTTTGGTGTTATGAGCAAAGGCCTGGCTACTGTGCTTTAATTTTCGTAAATTTACAGACAGAAAATACAAAATTTGAATGTTACAGATATGATTGAATTTGCACACGTATAAGATTAGGCACACATGCACTATAAGGCTAACGGTTCAAATGATAGTCTTTTTCAAGAAATTCTCCTTAAACTTTAAACCTTATTACCCTTGCAATTACTTTTTTAAGAATATTCGATTGTTAATAACAAAATTTTGAAAATTTAATAAACATATTCCTTTTGTTTTTATTTTGCAACTGATATCAAATGACCAAAGAATGAAGGGACTGTATATTATTCTATATTATGTTTGCAATGGCTTACCCATTAGCGATATTTGATATGGCTATGAAATTTCTTTCTAATTTGTAATATGATAACTGCCTGATCTTTTTTTTTTTTTTTTGGGGGTTTTTTTTTTTTTTTTTTTTTTTTTTTTTTTTTTTTTTTTTTTTTTTTTTTTTTTTTTTTTTTTTTTTTTTTTTTTTCTCTATATGCATCCTGTTTATCTGGGCTAATCAAAATTCCATTTCAGTACAATGTCTATCGCTTTCACACAGTTGCTTGATAATTGTAGGAGAGCTTGCTTTAAATTACAACATCATCTGTGGCATAATGATTAAAGTTGAATGTCTGACAAAACCAGTGTTAAGTTCTCTGATTACAACACTAAGTCAAACTGAAATACTTAAATTGTTTAAGTCGTATGGTATACCATAAGGCCGTCACATGCTCTTGTATCACTGCATATGATTACAATATTCCTTGTCTTTAAGATCTAGCAGCCAGAGTTGTAGTGAGAGGATCAGTGGATTGCCAGTCAATACTGACTGAGCTCTGATGACAGTTAATTAAGGGTTCATCCTCAATCCTACCCATCTTGCCGCGAGGTTTTTTGATGCTATTTTTCCTCCGTTCTTCCAGTGCACTGACCGGCAGATTTGACCCTATCAGTCCAAGCGCTACGGTCTTGATTAAATCATTGTCTGGAATCACGAGCTGAATTAAGTATCAATTGCCCGATAACACTGCTACCGATAGGTCAGTTTGCTTTTCACAACTGAAAACTAACAAACTGAAATCAAGACATGATTTTATCGCAGGCCTGCACACTGTCAATAGTGTCAAGTTCCGCATTTTATTCAAAACTAGGGTCATTTACCTTCTTGTCATATAGAGGTAATTAGCCACGATGGTGTTCTTCTGAGGTACAATATAAATTAAACTGAAACTCCTATTACAATATTTAAGGTAAATAATGTTAAATTCTGCAGTCCATGTTGCAAGGCAGTGTATAAATGAATAGTGTAATTGTTAGACTACATTTTTCGCCACGATGCAATTATTTTGTTAATCATTTGTACAGTAGTTGGTTGCCGTACTCCCACCTCTAAAACACGCCTATGGCAACATGTTCCCAAGTTTATGGAAGCTAATCCCATATTTCAAACCATACAAAAACAGCACCTTTTTGGACATTTTCTCTTAGAAAAAGATGAAATTGCTTCAAGTTTGCATGTACAATTTCAGAAATAAAGGATTTGGTTTCATACCATTTCAAAATCCTTGCACCCTTGTTAAGAAAATTATTTAAAAACAAATAAGTCTGGCATTTTATGTGAACAGACGTAAGCAAAATGTGAAATTATAAATTTAAAAAAATCACATACTTGTTAGAAAATCATCATTTATAGCAAATAACAAAAAGAACTTGTTTCCTGGTTTGTGGAAGCACACCACATATTTCAAAACTATGCAAAAACTCAATTTTTTAGACATTTTTTCAAAATGATGAAATTACCCAATTTTTTAAAAATACAATCTCACACAGGTCTTAAATTTCATACTTATTTCAAAATCCTTCCCACATTTGTTAAGAAAATATATTTACAAAGCAGTTCCACATTTTCTGAATTGAGAGAAATTCTCCACATAACTGAATGGTTTACAAGGAAGTAGTGAGCAAGAAGCATACACATACATTATTTAACCCTGTCACAAGATGAGCTGTTTGTGTTCACACAAACTAGCAAGCAAAGGTCTAATTCAGTCTCCATGCATCTTGGGACTCAACACCGCTGTTTTATCCTCTGCATGAATGAGGATAAAAGACCCATCCTCCTCCAGGCATGGATGTTGCAAGTGCTTCTATCCGATGCTTGAGCAAATAAACATCAACCCTTGGGACATCAGACACACTTATAAACATATATTACTGACCAAACATTCATGCCTTTAAGGCAGGATATGCTGCAGAAAATACTTCGCACACCCATAAACTTGCATTACAAATGTACAAGGTATATCATGTCTATTAAAGTCGATCATTATTGTGGCATCTGTAAAACAACTTCATTTTGTGAGCAATTTCTTTACAAGCTGTATTTTACTGTCACAACATAGCTATCACAACATTAAGTATATCTGGCCATATAAAAATGTGGTTCTTGTGCCCTCCCACTTTCCTTTATGCATTTTTTCCATTTTTTTTGTGTGTTTTTCATGCACTAACTTGTGCAAAAAATTGTGGTGATACAATTCTTACCAAGTCTGTTTTTAAAACAAGTTTCCCACTATTTACCATCCTGTCCTTCAAAATAAGAAATATCAAGGGTAGCCCCTGTTAAAAAAAATATCAGTATCAATTGTTATGTGACCCGTCACATAAAAAAGGTACAGTTGTTGATTAAGACATGCATCTCCTTTTGTTACAGCAGGTAAAAATATCTTGCTCCAGTTATAAATACTATCTTCAGAAAAAATGGAGATTATTTACCTGGAGAAATGTTGTCTTGGATCCCTTTGCCAAGCAAAACATGCCATGCAGAGTTAATTCTGGAGCATTTAAAATAATTTTGCAGTTCTAGTTTCAAATGACTCCTGGTGATGAAATTTATAAATTCTTGTTACAACTCAAAATATTATGAATTAAATTTATGGTATCAATACATTAAGTTTACTTCCAGATTGTAATTAACTATGTTCAATATGTATTTTTCGTTGCATGAATATCCCACATCATGCTTGATGTACTTTTGTGCAGCTAAAAACATCCATAACAGTCAGGTGTGACACTCTAGGGGGCCAGCACAGAAATTATAATGAAGCAAAATGTATAATAATTCCATACTATATACACTTTAAGAAGGAAACTGAAATATAAATTCTTTGAGCTTGCTAAACATCTAATTCTCAACAAGAAATCATTAACCTTTACTTAACCATGTGCTCTCAATGTCCAATGTTTATACAGAAAACAAAAAAACCTCTTTAAATCCTCTCGTCCTTGTACAACAATGATGTATTGCTGGTTATTTACCTGTGCCCACTTTCAATCAAAATGCTCCAGCTATCCACACAACTCATTTGGTTTTTAATGAAGTTTAATTTTGCAACACAATAATGATTAGGTAAATTGAGATGTTGTGGCCTTAAGAATTTACCTTCTATATGAATATTTATGCAGGAATTGTAGTCTGCAAGTACGGAATTATTCCTTTTTCAAACTAAATGACTGTAAATACTTACTGTGTGAAGCTAAGGGATTACTAAATATTGCATAAGGTATTTTCCCTGTATGCTAATAACACTGATGAAACACTTGGAAGAGCCGAGATTATGAGATAAGCGTTCTGTCGACAAGCAATTTATTTAGTCGCCCTACATCAGGGCTTTTCCGAGTCATGAAATCCCATCAAATCTGATAATGGTGACAATTCTGCCAAGTAGACTGGATTGCAGCCAATTTGTTTTAGAGCTTTCTGGCCTAGCGCTTTCATGTTGAGGAGCATGTCCAATTTCCTTAAACACAGGAAATGTCTACTTCATGATGTGCTACTCTAAAATATTTTACTTTTAAATTCTTTTATGCACTTATAATGTACAGCTATGAATTGATCATGTCAAAGAGGAAAGATCCTACTTGTGTGCTGTGTTTATAGGCACAAAATACAGATTATTTCTGGTATAATTCTGCCACAGATAGCCTTGGTGAATGGTATATTAACAGAATAGAGCAGAGTAGATGGAAAGGGCAGATCAGAATTATGCCAAAAATGCCACCCAGTTTTCAATGGATAACTCTATGGTTGCAGTAACATGCAGTTGAAAAACGAAGGTTCGCAGCAAGCTTCTTGACTAATGTGCGCATTTGTTTTCAACGGCAGGAAGCTTTGTGACCTAGCTCTATAGTCCAATAAAACATTTTCTGTAACATAACCTGCCTTACTCCACCTGCCTTAATCCATATCACAAATGGTTAGCAAAAATAAAGTAGATGAAGTCCATCACAAGTTGGGCAGAGATCACTGAACTGTTTTTAGAAGCCAACTCGGTGACCCTTGTCAATTTTGTTTAAGCTCATTATACATTTGGGCACCTGGAATCTAGTTATGTAACCATTCAGGAGAATCTTCCTGTTTAGCTTATTTATAAATAAGTCATCTTGGCAGTGAAGCACATAAGTTTTATTCAATTAGCATCCTCTGGAAGTATTTACCTTTGACTTGGAAACACCCATCCATCCTGGTAGTGGACCAGCTTGCTTGATGCCCCAGGATGATGTCCTTATGATGTTTCACCTGTACTGCTCACTTGTATTTAGACAGGTGTGTGCTGGCCAAAATGGAGGCTTGTGTTTCACAATAAACATTCACCTTATACTTGACTACTGTTAGTGGACTGGTTTTCTCACTAGTACAATCACATTCACCAGGTTGCTTAAGTGTTTACATCATGCATGCACAAACACAATGGGGGAGTGTATAAGCTTACTCCGTTTGGGTATGAATTCAGTATTCTGCCACCACATCCTTCAACATGCAGTTTATTCTGTTGAGGCTGCCGAATTCGCAGGGTGGTGGCACAATACTAAATTCTTTCCCAGTGTTCATGTACTTTCAAAGATGTTGAACAAAAAATTGAGAATAGCTTGGTATGAAAAATACACAAAGTATTACACAGAAAGCCATGAAACAATTGTGGTCCCCAAATTAAAATATTCCAAATGCTCTGTGTTCTTGTGTTAGAGGAACATGGCAAAAATATGTTATTGGGGGAAAACAATGCAAATTTGTTTCAAAGCTGCTATGAAACACTTGAAAAAGGATCTTTACCATTTTCACAAAATCAACAAATATTACACATATTTATTATTAACATGTACTTACCATTTTTTTAAATGGTTTGAAAAATTATAAACAAGTTGATGTTCTTCTAGAAGGCTTCTTTTTATATTAAAATTCTTATCCCATTTTAATTATCCACAAAACCTACGAAATATGAATCACATGCTCATTTTACTCAAGCACATAATGGGCACTGTTGATATACTAATAATTTAACTTGAGTGTACAACATTTATGTACTTCAATAAATTCAAAAACAAAGCTCAGAATCTATTAGGCATTTTAGAAATTGGTTTATGGCAAATCTTATCAAATCTTGTAATAAATAATTTGTATACTGTACAAGCTATCAATTTAAGTGCTCAAGGTACTGCTGTAGAGCACCTTGGGCTGATATAATGCGAGATTAACAAAACAACAAGAAAATATTTGCTGTTCTTTTTTAGCTCATGTTACGGAAGAAAAGGGAGAAATAACAGGGGAAAAGAGAAAGGATGGTGAGTTTGGTGCGGATTGAACCTGGCTACCTCAGGCAAAAGGCCATGACCAGGGCTGGTAAGCCACCAGTGCATCACTGGCCTGGTCATCAATGTCATGATAAGTTTGTATGCGTGTTCGTTTTATGATGCAATCACATCACATGGGACTTATTCCATTTTCTGGCCTCAGTGCTGGGGATATGGTTTTTGTGTGATGCGGGAAGGTTTGGGAAACTTTGCTTGAACACTACCAAAACCTTCTAATATTTCTACAGAAAATTTTACATTCAACACCTTTTTAAATACTGAACTGCAAAATTTGATGCTTTGTAATTTGATAAAAATTAACTCCCCATTCCTTTCCTATAATATGGAATTCTCTTGAAATCTGAGGATGGTAGTAGCAGATGGTGAGGTGGAGTTAACTTTTCTCCTTCAAACTGTAAGCTATTCTTTCACTGTTGAAATCGTGATCATACAACATTGCCAAGCCTTCTTCCCTGTACATTAACAAAGTCTATTAATGGTTACCCATCTGTTTCAGCCACATGAAACCCGCATACTTACAATTAATATTTAAAGTTGCTGGACTACTTGTGATGGTCTCTGCATCTTTGCTTGCAACACAGCGGAACTCGCCTGCATCGCTATCTTTATCCACTTCTGCTATTCTCAAATTGTTCTCTTCTAATGATAGTCGGTCATCATTAGCAATGTCAGAGTCTGACCATCTAGGGTCCATTGTATTTGCACATTAGCTTCATCCACTGCACACTGAAGAATGATAGGCCTTCCCTCTGTTGCATCCATGCTGAGGGGTTCTGTAGTGAATTGAAGTGATTGGACTCCATGGCGTAAAACTAGAAAAGAAAAGAAAAAAGAAAGATTAAGTAAAAACTCAAAAGTGTTTTATCTTCATACAACACATCAAGATTGCTAATTTAATAAGATCATTCTCGAACCACAAGTCTTGCCTGCTATCGCGACCACCTGGAGCATATTAACTCAACTACAAATTACATTTTGCTGGCCAGCTACATCACTGATTAGCATAAAAGACAGACCTCTTACATCTTTTTGTCAAATTTAAGATCAGAATTGGACCTTTCCTCTTCCAATGAGAGCAATCTGCAGAAACATTTTAAAAACCAAAATGGTACACATACATAGGCACCTATGCATATATATATGGTACAACACCACAAAGATGACAGTCTCTTCCTTAACTCATTCAGGTGATGAGTCAAAAAGGACATGAGGGGTCTACATGGGTAAAAATTGACACGCGCGACAGCGTGACACGGCCTTTCTTATCCCGCAAACTTTCGACACGCAGTCTCTTATCGGGCGACGGACATTTTTCCAAACATTCCTGTTATCGTCTAAGACACGCTACTTTTTGGGGGGAAAATTAAAACCGACGTACGACTTTCAAAACTTCCGTATGCTTTGACACGCGACACCCAACTTGTGGGAAACAACTTGCAAGCATTAGATTCTAAGGAAGGTACGAAAAATACCTTCCAAAACGCGATCTTTCCGGGCGGCCTGAGAGTCTTTTAGTTTTAGTAATTCCTCAAGACAGTATCAGTAAATAATATGAGTTAACATTTTTTAATAATCAGGTTAATAATTCATCTCTGTAAATAAAATTGTTGTATCAACTACTGCCCGGCAGCTGCCCAGCTGCGCCGGCCCCCGGCGCCGGCCCGCCGCCATTTCTCTTTTCAGTCATATGATTTGAAAATGACAAATTTGAGCAATTAAAACACATTATCATTTATTGAAGTGTCAAAATCTAGGTTTGTATTTTTTTTAAATGATTTTTAAAAATAATTTGGACTTATTAGCTCTTATTTAAACTTATTTACCCCTGTTTGTTTTTGTTTACTTCTAATTAACATATGAATGCTTGGATGTTCCATTCAATACACGGGGTAAACTCAGCCTGATGAGAAAAAGCTTGTACAATCATCTTTAATCGTGCCTATTTACTTAAGCAATAATAATTATGTGATTAAAATTACTGTGAATAGACCAAATAAAAATAGAGATTTAGATTCGACTCTGTTTTTGAGTCAAGTTTTATTTACAACTTGTATTACCTCTTTGATCGTGATAGGGATTGTTGGGAATCCCCGAAAATCCCTGAAAAAAATCACTCCCAATTTCATCATTGACATTTTTCAAGTAGGCCCTACAGCTACACTCACCAAAATGTTAAAATTCTGTGATGAATTTGCCACGTTTGCATTCCATACTTTTTGATTTCACAGTTACTTAGTGTTCATTTCTTTTTTCGCATATTAATGAAATGAAAGTTCGTAAATATGATGCAAAATTCTTCGGGAAATCCCCCTCCGCTGGAAAATTTTTGTCAACAATACCTCATTGCGAATGTCGGGTTGGTCTTACTCGCATACTTCATTAACACCTATTAACTGCATAGCATGCAAAATGACAGCAGAAAGAGTCTACCGGCCCAACAAATGCACCACAAAATCAATCCGCGCATGTGTTATTTACCGATGTCTGCTATCATTTCTGATATAAATATCAATTTTATTTCGACGTATTTTTCAGTGCTTATAATATGACACACTGAATTTTGGAAAAACAAAACTTTAAATTGTTTAAAAAGACATCGAATGTTGTAGAATTATGTTTTCATGCTTAGCACTTGACTACATCGACCAGGTGCACAGTGCACGTTTTCATTCGCAAACTTGTTCGTTGCTCGTCCTTTACACAAAGCCTAAGGCTTAGGCTCTAAACATTGTCGGACATTATTCAAATTGTACCCAAAATAGCTCCAAAGACTGGCGATGATTAATTATTCATGCCATGCTCAACGTTGTTTTAAGACGCGGCGATGCAAGAAGATTTCCTAAAACAGAGGTCCCGGACAGAGTTACTGTACGTACTTAACTGGTATGACCGGTACGTTTCTGATGATGTGACGATGTGATAAAGTTAAATTTTATCGCAACTGGATTCTAACTGATTCTCCACATTTTCAGCTCAATTGGAGTAAATAATGCTAACTTATACTCTAAAAAAACACAGCATGTGGCAATAGCGTTCTCTAAATGCGCATTTTCCTGGACCCATTTGTAGGCAGAACAATCCAAATGCGATGCCAATAAATGATCGACATCCGATGGCACACAATATAAAAATCGACACGCGACACGTTGAGCTGGGGCTGAAAAGCGAACCGCGACACACCAAGTGCGCTTAAATCGCGACACGGCGACAGCCGTGTTAATTGGCAACCCATGTAGACCCCTACATGACATTTTTAAGGTGCAACGAGAGATTTTTGAGGCACCCAACTATTGTGCCATAAGAGTAATTTCACATAGATTAGACACCCAATAGATTTCTTTCCTTGTATTTGGCTACAGAAATGTCTTAAAAGAGAGAAAAAAGATGAGTTTGATTTGCTTACATTTCAATATAAAACATAGGCCGAATTTTATATTTGCGCCTATACAAAAATATTAATTTCACAATTTTGTTCCAAAGAAACATTTCTCAGCTTAATCCTTGCAGATGGGGATATTTTTGATAGAAAGCTTTACATCAGGGCAAAAATCAGTACTTTCGATATTTTAGGGACACCTGGTATGTGAAATCTCTCATTGCACCTTTAAGTAACCAGGACAAATCTTCTACCTTTTCCATATTTCCATTTTTAGAGACTGAACCAAACTCTTTGTGCAACATACATGTAGGTTGTTTAATTTCAATTAAAACTACCAAGAAATTGTAGTAGTTGCCTCCTAGTAGTATTGTCTACAGTATTTCACATGGATAAAAAATCCAGGCTTTATGTTCATGTGTATATGAAATATGAATAACAGAACTTTGCATGTGGCAACATCCTAACCTCCAGCGAAGTATTTTGTGCTTATAATTTACCTTGAAAATAGACTAGGAAACAAGCGGCATCAATTTCACATGCCTCAATATGCATGAGGCTGGTGAGGCAATAAAGCTGATAGTGTTATTACAGCTAATGCAAATACCAGATATTCCCAGGCTGGCAAAAGACTGACTGCAAATCAATAGTTAATAAAGACTAAATTATTTCATTTACTTAAACGATGCAATTTACAATTTGATAAGCTAATTAATAAGGAAATACATGTACTCCAAGGGCTTCAAGCAAGGCTTAAAAACAGTATTGTAATTAACACAAAGGGCTTTGAGTAAAAAAAAAAAGAAAAAGAAAAAGGACATTAGTTTCAATATCTGCAATGAAGCTAAAGGGGGTGACCTGATACACCTTGTGCTTACTTACAAACTGAGATTTTGGCTCAGAAGAAAGTTCATACATTGTATTTTTCCATAAAGTTAAGATGGAAATGTTCTTTTCCACACATTTTACTCGATACATTACTCTTGTGTTTTTAGCAAGCACAATGGACAGGCAACAGGCACTCTCTCTCTCTATTCCCCGAAAATCAAATCAACCCAACATCACACGCCATACCAGCCCCCCAAATTACAATTTTTGATTCAACAAGGGTAAAGCGTTTCCCCCTGGGACCTAATAATACGCACCTAGTTAAATGAACCATCGGAGCATTTTCAATAGCAAACAAACTTGGTGCTAATATGTAAATGGAGGAAGAATACTGCTACTACAATTCACCTGGAAAATGTCACTCGGTGATAGAAAGGCCAATCAATTTCAGCATCATTTGCTACCGGCTCAGCGGTAAATTAATTCCAAATCGGAACAAATTGTTTTAATCTTTGTGTCAGTACAGACATTATGTTTTAACTCTATCATTTGGGGTATGGTTCTGTCATGTATTGTATCACTTTCAGACCAATAGCTTTTGCATTAACAGAATGAAAACTGAAAAGAGACAACGTAAGTACTGAACCATAATAATATCCTGTCTTGAGCAGTACATTCAAAGGTTCGTTATTTTGAAATAGGTTCTGGTCATGACCAATAGCTATTGGCTGAAATTGATTGGAATTGATTAACCATTGGAAACTTTTCTCTCATGCCTCATTGCTATGTGAACTAACTTAGCTAGTTCACCAACCAGTCAATTCCAACTGTGAGTAATTTTTAGATGTACTGCATATCAAACATGGATGTAAAATGTCACCCTCACGTTCTGATATCAGAACATGGGCTTGCCTATGTTGGCAGACCCAAATTGGGCACATTAGTGAGCGGGCCCAAAACTTTTGCATAGCTTTCCAACGATCAAATGTTACAAATGTATCATGTCAGGGTAGCTACCTGCTTTTGGGTTTAAATTAAAGACAAATCACTCCCATTTGGTTGTATTACTCCATGTCAACCCGTGGTTAAGGTTCAATTATTCCAATGGATACCTATATGCAAATGGAAACCAAAGACAAGTTTGGGAAAGGTTTGAAGATGGGCATCCTTTTCCCAATTACCAACCTTTTATATTGCTAGTCACGACCTTTGAAAAGCCCAAACATTACTTTCGATCTGAAACCCTCTCTTGGAAACACAAGCGCCAAGGTTCTGAAAAGAAGTGGTAATTTATTTGTGGTGGTGGCATCATGTTTCTCCTTACAGAACGGTTACAAGCCAACTCTTATTCAAGGTCTGACCCTCATGATTGCTTTGTAAGGCTTTCCTCACAATGTACTAACTATGGCATTCATCTCAAAAAATGCAGGATTGTTACTATACTGCCTCTCAAGGAATCCATTCATGAGAACAAGGATTGTAAATGTACAGTTCTCACATTGTGGTTTAACATCATTTTAACAGTGGATTAGTTATGCGTTGCCATGACTGACATTGTTGAACGGTCATGGTCCGATTGCTTAATAGCTGTTCCAGGGACCCCTCATTTATTCGGAAAGTGGTCACATATGGGTTATCTGAAGAAAAGCTACCATTTTCTATTTACCCTGTGAATCTTAGGGCTTGGTTGGATGTGCTCCATTTTGGTCAAACCAATATTAATTTTACCAGTACTCTATGGGGAACCATATCATGTTTTTACTTCTCACCATCAAAAAGGATTAAATATCGGCACAAAACTTTACAGATGGGTTGTTGGAGTGGGAGGCTTATTCTATGTACTACAAAAAATATACTTGATATCGGGTCATCCCCTTTAAATGTTCAGTAAGTTAACACAAGTCAAACATGCACCAGCAAGGCACCAATGCTTCCAGTTGACCATGTTACTCACTCGTCTTAAACCATCATACTTGATCCAGTTTCAGTCAATTGCAACAAAACTTATATGCCACAAATTTACATTGTTTTAGTGTTGGGTAAGAAAAGGCCAGATCAGTAAAGTTACAGTGTGTTGTCCCTGCCAAATTTCTAAATCAGAAAAGCAACAAAGTAAGAGCTCACAAAGTGCCGGGTAACCCATTATAAAGTTCATTGCTGATCCTAATAGCCTCATTTTGAGACTCGGAACGTGGGCAATAATGGTGTGTGAAGAAAGCTATTTTTTTTCATTACCATAAAAAAAATCTTAATGCAAACATGGTTGGGATGTTATGAGGGAAATGTAACCCTTATGGTCATCCAATAGTACACAGTACTATGGAGCTTTCAAAATCTTCCGTTTAAGGCTATATGTCACTAGTTTTAAAGAAGGTGATATTGAAATATTAATAGTGCAAAAACTTTACAGATAGGGTTTGGGGTCAATATCAAATATCAATAATGTTCATTTTAACAAAACAAGCATAACATTTTTGTTTTTAATTTACAAATTATTTATTAATCATTATAGGAATGCAATGTAAGCTGCCATAATCTACCACCAGTATGTTTGGTTTCAATTGGAGTCAAGATGCTGCAATAGCAGTGCTGAAAACTACTTGGGTTACCCATTGCAAAAACATTTCCACCAATAAACATGTACACACACAACAAATTATCATAATTATGAACAAGCAAATTTGTTATTAACATAGTGCTAGTGGACTATGACCTACCATTATTCAGGTGAAATGAATTCAGACCCTAGACTTGCGCACAAAGCCACAAAACAGTTGATGTTTCATACATCAAGTCACCATTCCGGGTTTGGCGGGACACAATCATTTTAGTGTCATTATAGCTTTCAATAGGAAATCCCAAGAGCTGATAATTAAGCAATGTAGGATGAATATGTCTTACACTATGTTGCAATTTCTAAAAATTACCAATTATGCAAATCACCCACATTTTACCCAGCACATCTTGTCATTTTCTTTTATTTTATTACTATCCCCAAGTCCTGCAGAGTCCCTCATTACAAATTATTCAGAGTATTCCTCTCCTACTCTAAGTTCATTTGACACGAGAGATGGGCTGACCATCACTGGATTTTCAATTACAAGCAAGTACAAATAGAATGATAGACGCGGAAAGTAACATCTTCAATACCTGTCCCCTTCATCTCCCGCTTATCCATACACCCAAGACATGTCCAAACACTCTTAAGCCAGTCTCTTAAACAGCCCTGGTAAAAACGCAGGAGAATATTACCAGAATTCGTCCTGTGTAAGTGACTACATAATTCCTCACCTTTCTATCACCTCGAGGCAGAGCCGAGAATCACACAGCTTTGATCACTCCTGATTCATTTCAACGGATGCAAACAACGCCCCTCTAAATATCTTACCACAGACATTCTCAGGCTGCCCACAGGCAACTATTTCTCAGTATGGAATTTCAAATCAGAAAATGGAGAAGTCAAAATGAAGCTCATATTATTTGGAATTATTAATACCATTCTTTGCCATAATTCGAGCTATCTGACCCGAGGATACAAGTTCAGGTTTTTTAATATACCTCAGAAGTTTTTTAAATGAGAATATAGATTTTAATGTTTTTTAGGAGCAAGACTCTTGTGCAGTGTACGTGCAAACAAAATCATGTTCCAAATTTATTTCAGCTTACTAGCCAGAAGGAGTTGCTTTGAAAATAATTTGAAACTCAATGACTATAAAGATGAAGAGACTCCAAGGCAATTCAATTCTCTAAAGAATAGAAAACATTACAGTGTTACCTGTTATTGAGGCTTACCTTTACACAACAGTAAATTTACTCTTTGCAATAATACTAGTTATATTATTTAACAATCTGTTCACCCCTAAGATATATGTGAAATATTGTTGAAAATATAATTTCTCTAAAATTTAAATCCAGAGTCACATTTACTTTTTCTATACTCCCATTTATCTTCCTTGAGTCAACGTCAACACATTCAGTGACGTCAACGCATTCAGGCAGTTTTGCATGTATATTTTCGCACCGCCTTTGTACGCGCGCATGTGTACGTCGGCGCTTTGAATCTACGCTCACGATTTAAAGCTGCGACTAATGCATTACACACTGACGTCACTGACTCGAGGAAGATGAAAGCACTATATGAAGTTTTAGAAGAGATTTTCACTTTTTGTTACAATGTTTTGTGTCTTGGAAAGTTCATAGGCCTACATGTACATGTATAGCATCGTTTCTAATATGTATACTTTCCAAAGTAGAAAAAATAACAGGTTATGATCAGTTGAATACAAATTGATAACATGATCCCAATTTTTCAGCATGTAATGTATATTATGCCCACTTTATGACACACATCTAGGAACTAACATTAAAGATAGTCATCTGTTCAAATTCAAAGTTTGTGATGAATCAGATTTTCCATTTCGATGTTATAATTTTTTATGTAGTATAACACTGCATCAAAAGATACGATGTATAATAAAATTCCGGATCCAGAATTTTACTATAAAGTTGAGATTTTTATGTAAAGGACATTGATTTGAGCCAAGCTATTTCAGAGTAATTAGTATGACAACAGGTAAACATAAGAGAAGATTTCAATAGCTTTCCACAATGCATTGCTTCCAATGGAGGTTTTTGTACAGGTACTGATGTGAATCGTTAGTGATGAAACATGGCTAGATTGAAAGTACTGATCACAAACTTGCATTTTAAGAGTGTATCATCTCTAACGATTCACATGACAACCTGTACAAAAACTTCCAATGGAAGCAATGCATTGTGGGAAGCTACTGAGATCTTCTCTTGGTAAGCATATGCAAAAAAAAAATATTTGTTAGAAAATTTAGGGCCGACTAAATTATCAGGATGGGAATCTCCGAGTCCGCCTTTAATTCATGCTATGTCAGTCCCTGATTTGAGGCCTGTATGAACACACCCTACTTTTATTACTGTAAAAGTGATAATTTCCACGCGTGTAATTTTTCGCGTTTCTGTAATTTTTAACATTTTTGCTTGTTTTTAAATTCACTCTTTTCAGCTATCCTACATAGACCTACACACAAAATAAACATTTTCGCGAGTTTTTAATTTCGCGCTAGCTCAGAAGTGCGCGAAAAGCGCGAAAATTAATGTAGCGCGAAAATTTCCACTTTTACAGTACTCCACAAGCTTCCTGTATTCTCTGGAATAAATTAAGCTCCATACTATATTTAAACTTGTACTGCAAGTGAGGGTGCCTTTGTGGTTCAGCAGCAATTCAACCCTTCAACACAATGCACTTTACACTTCCAGCACGAGCAGACATTACTAATTACCGCTGCAATCAAGGGCAGATCACAATGACGACTTTGAACAAAAGAGACAATTATGCGTGAATGTACATCTGTCTGGTAACACTACCAAGTGTGCCCTTAATTCCTTTGTCTACCCACTCTCATTTACCGACCACTTTTGAAGTGTACCGAAGGGCGACCAAATGACTCAGCTAGTTATGTACAGCAGTACATTATATAGATCTATACATGTAAGCCTCTCTTTGTTGGTTGGCAGAAAGCAGTACTTTGGTCATCCACGCTATTATTCAATCATATTATCTGTTAGCTTATGAGCATCCTAGATGATGCAGGTCTGTTCTGGTTTTAGATTGAATTCTTACTCGATGAAGGGAATGTTCGCAGTCTTTGAAAATGGATCTCAGTTCCCGGTTCAGTTCCTTCTCCCCAATATCAGAACAGATTCAGGTTATATTTTAGTAGTCTAAAGAACTGGAGATAATTGATGAAATTCCCATGGCACCTTTTGACACAGTTCATTAGCACCAAACTTCCAACAAAAAGGGTAAATGTTTGATGAAAGCGGCAATTTTCATCAACCACACTCTGACTCATATTCACCCCCAAATCTCAGTCTTCTCATACAAGTTAGACTGTAAGTATTATATTTCTAATAAATTTCCAATAAATCCGTCATATTTGTATCAAATCTGCCGGCGAAGTACTGTTACTAGTAGGGATTAGTACATTTTGCCCATTGACGGGATCGGACAGGGTTATAATTGCATTTAGCAATTATTACTAGCAATAACTAATGTCTAATCATCCTTTAAACAGATCAAGGCACCTGTACCAAGATTATCTCATGACATTCACTTTGATATTCAATGCCGCTAGTATTTTTCTCTCCTTTCTTCTTTTGCGCTTTCCTCTTTTCTAGAATTCGAGGCCACAAGGGGCAGTCGCACAATTACTGTTGTGACTCTGCAATGGACTTTTCATTGCCTATAGTAGTTACCACTTTTTGGAATCCTTTTTTGAGGTTCTATCCACGTCCCTCTCTTTTGTACAAGCAAGAATTTTTAAATTATTTTCTTAATTTTCTGTTGGGGCATGCAGGTTTTACATGTAAACCTTTCTTGTGTTTACATGTTCTGACAAACTATGGAACAATAATTTCAGTTTTCACAATTTATATTCTATTCTAACATTGTGGGCTGTTCATCAGCACTTTATAGCACTACAAGTACAAGGACTTCACCAATCACACCAAAATCAACTTCAGATAAAAACCAGCCGCATTCAGGAATTTTGAGGAAAATTTGAACTTCAAATGCAGTTTCCACTCGAGAGCTTTGATGAAGAAAAAGCTTACAAATCATGCTAAATCAGCCTTTTTTGCCTCCACACCTGGAAATTTTCACCACCAACTAGAAATATCTGTCTCAAAACCACCTCCAATTCAACAAGGAAATCGGCCCTAACTGGGAATTTTGGTCCCCTGCTGACAAGTGACCCTGTTACACCCCGATCCTATGTACCTTTGAATTTCTTTATCTTTCCTTCAGGTGGCGCCCAGAAGGTGCTATCCACTGTACTGTATGATAGGCCTACAATCTTGTTTATCTAATCAGCACACACTAATTTATAATGTTATACTTCAAAAGATTGATTGATTATACATGTAAAGAACAACTTAAATTAACCCCGGCAAAAAAAAAAAAAAAAAACGTTTAACCGTACCAATGACCCTAGAAAAATCTGAATTTTTAAATAAAAAATTGCACAATTTTTTTAAAAATCTGCTGACCGACCATGATTTTCATTTACTCGCCCATTTCTTGGTCTTCTTACTATTGGGATTTTATTTTCAATGTTGTGAAATATGCAATCCTGTGGGGCAAACCTGAGCTTGTACGTTTATGCACTGGATTTGTCTTTCACTCTTCAAAATTCAAAATCTTTCATGTCAAACAATCAGGATATGTTAAGTTAACATTGGCAGACGTACATTAGCCTGGCTGCCTGAACATGTATCGCAAGTTACATATCTTTTTTTTAAACAGGAGTGGGGCCAGGAGGATAAAAAGTAGGATTGGGGGAAAAGCAGCTTCTTTCATTAATATATCTCTGGATCAGTAAGTTCTGAATACAGGTGAGACCTCATTTTTAGAGTCAACACGCCATGAAATTATGTATTACATATCAATAGAAAGTTTTAATGAGAACATATGTTTTATTTTCAAACTGCTAAGGTAAGTCAGCCCGCACATTACACTGCCAGATTATTTTCCAGACCCCCCAAAACAAAATGAATTCTCAAATTGGTGCTAGTCTTGTGACGTCACTAAAAGGAATGCATTGATAAATTGAGGCAAAGGTACTCCTGGTCAATAAACGTTCAACCCGCGTCGCACAGCACAACTCGTTGAAACCAGTTTTCTACGGTCTTTCATCTTCAACCCAAATGGGTAAACGTCCAAGCCGGGGGAGTCAAGATATGAAGATGAGAAGTAGAATTAGGATATATTCGGCGGGGATATTCATCATCGGAGGTAGAGCTAGCCGAGGCCGGGGTATTTTCCACAGAGAGGCCACCGACGGTCAGCCCATGGGGATACATTGTGCACCGTTAGCTGATGAAATCGTTAGCAAAACCAATTTCGGATTGGTAAGTTTTAGTATTTTTCTGCATAAGCGTGTAAAATTAATAATCAACATTGCCTGACATCACTGTTAAAGCAAGGAGTTATAAAGCGAGTCCACGCTCGCCGTATCAACTTGCATACACCCCTTGCGCCTGTACTGCAGTCTGCAGTCTCCATAGCGGCCCGCTTCTTCCTTTTCCTCGCTTCTCTGCCCGTTGGATTGATTTAGATCGCCCATTTGGATTCAAATTAATATCCCGTTTAAAGAGTGACGTCCAAAACCATTGTTTGTCTTTGCTTGTTTTCCTTGGCAGCTCGATTCTGTCCCACGACCAGTATTTTGCAAACACAATCACGATCGACGGACTGATCTGAATCGGACTCCTGACAATGCTCAAGAGTCATTTTTTAAAGGGAATTTACAAATTTACTAGGTCTAAAATGTGTACAATTAAAATTAAAAACGTTGGTTGAATCGTGAGTGGATTGTTTGCTATACGAAAGCTTGCTATATAACGCGAGAAGCCCACAGCGACGACATACAAATAATACCAGTTAGGGGGCAGCAACGAGTTTCAAGCCCGGTCAAATAAAATTAATTTCTGATACGCCAGACATCTGCAAACATTCATACTTGCATGTATTAAAAAAAAATACATCGTCCTCGACCGCTTGTGTCGCCTGCCATCGCGGTTAGTGATATGATATGCCTAAATGGACCTTTGAACTTGAAGGAGTGTGACCTTGACCTCATCAACAAATGAAGGATCTCATGTTGCACCTGATCAAGTTTGGTCCAATTGAACTTCACTTTTTCAAATGAGTCAATTTTACATTTTCAGGGGGGGGCTATTTTAAAAGTTGACCTCACATGCCTTTGACCTTGGTATGCGACCTTGACCTCATCAACAAATGAGGAATTCATGTTGAACCTATGATTAAAGTTTGGGTCCAATTGACTTCCACTTGCAAATGAGGTCCAATTTTACATTTTCAGCTATTTTACAACTTGACCTTCCATGACCTTTCGACCTTGAATGTGACCTGACCTCATCAAAAAAGTGGGGGATGCCATGTTGCCCCAAGTGACCCAGTTGTTTAAATCCATCAACGTATGAGGATATTACAGGAAACTGTTAAAAAACCCCGTTTTCACAAAAGACATCCCAACAACAACAACAAAGACATCAAACAACAAAAGACATCAAAAACAAAAGACAGCTACAGTGGACAAGTGTCCCTATGTGTCTTCCTGCCTATGGCAGGCGACACAAAAAGGATTTCCACATATGGGGTACGAAAGAATCGTGAATAACTTAGTTACTTTGCAGAGAGCCGTTGCCGTCAATACATAGCTTCAATGTTCAGTACACAGTACCCACGGACGGGGAATCGGCCGGCCGCGGTTTACACAACTCCCTGTACGTGAAATCTAGGTGTTTTCAAAATATTATCCCGTAGGCATAGCACAAGTACCAACAATAACTTCTCATCTTCATCTCTTCTTACCATTGCAAATTTAAACAGTTAAATACAGAATACCAGCATCAACACCACCATCCAGGGCTGTTGGAAAAAAGCCAAAATTTCCCCGGAAAACAATCAAAAATTTCCCCTACAAGATTGAAAATTCCATTCAATCCTTATGCATTTCTTTATGAGAAAAATTCTCTCCAAAGTAAAATTTCCCGGGAACAAGGTTCCCAGTTCCCGCACTTTTCCCAGGCTTGCAAACCATCATGACTCAAGCTGTACAGTCTGTTACATTTTTTCAATGTGATCACATCATCAGTCTTCACACAACTACGTCAGCATTATAATAAGGAATAATTGGGATGTTTTGGGCGTATGGAAATACGGGAAAATACATAAATTCTTGGCAGTTTTTAAGCCCTCACTGCTTTATGAGGACAGATAAAAACCCGAAAAAATGTATTTGTTCATTTCCTGGTTCACCGACCTATTGAGATCATACTGTAATCTTAATTTCATGATGTGGACTTATATTGCTAGTGTCAAGGATTTTGTGATTAGTAAATTGCCAAAAAGGAGGAAATCCGTTGTGAAGTGCAGCTATCGCTCCACGGCCAGGGGAGTCCCAGGGGCCCGCTGAACGGGCCCTGACGGGGTCCAGTTAGAGATGAAAATGAAAAGGTTAGATGTAAAGTCTCAAACTTTAAAGGCTCCTAAATTGTGAAAAAAACTGAGCCATCTGAACATATGAAAAACCTGCCATGCAGCATGAGATAGAAACTCTGCTGTCGACATCCCATTTTAAAGGCTCTATCAGTGGTTCACCTGAAAGAGACAAAATATTTGAAGTTTGCAGGAAAAGCTTCAAAATTACACCAAAAAAAACCAACATTCATAAAAATATAAAATTTTTTGTTTTTTTAAAAAAGTTACCTTTTCCAACTGTAAAATAACATTCAATTACGGGTATAGTAAGTGTCCGTATGGACTCTGTAATGACTAAAATATCAGATGTTGTCCATATCAGGTTGTTTTTGATCTTATAATTTGAAGGGGTATGTTAGGATACCTATGTTATACTTGTTACAAACATGCAAACATCTGAATTAGCCAATTCACTGCTAGTGCCGTTAAGGAACTGTGGATTTTTTTTTCTATATTCCTGAGTTGATTAAAGAAGAAACTGGAATTCGCAGTTCGTGCTTTCGCACTCATGATATCAAAGAATATAAGCTGTGGCCCACAGTGGGCCGCTCCATGACCTTGGTGCACACATAGATACAAGTTGAATCAAATTAAACCCCTAACTTTTCAAGGTCTGCACATGAGTGGGGGAAAAAAATGTGTTACATGCTTGAAACTACAAAAACAATTAAGGTTTCACACTTAGAGGAGAATAAGTCATCAATTGTTTTTCAGATACCTATAAAATATATATTGTTGTAAGTGAAAGTGTAAGGAAGACAAATATATGCAACTTGTATGTTAATAAAGGTTGCCACAAATGTCCTATAGGGTGGAAATGTGAAAATTTGGGTGTAAAAGGCACAACATTTTGTAAACAGTCTAATTGTACCTTCAATCTCATATTGATACAAACTCCTTGAGATGTGTAAGGGGGACTCATTAAGCTTCAAAAAAAGGGAACTTGTAACAATGGAAATATTGTGCGTTACTGAAGCTTCAGGGTGTTCAAAAAAACGTATTTAATTTTTTGCTTTTTTATGACAAACATCAGTCAAAAATTTTTTTTAAAGCAACCTCCTACAGAAGAAAGGGTGGCATAGTGGTATTCCTCATCACTTTCTTTCTGAAAATGTATACTTTTGCTGGGGTAGGGTAATTATTTAAAAGTTATGCCACACTTTGAGAGCATTACAGCATCGTATCTAGGAAAAACCTTACCTCACAATGCAAAAGGTAGTAAAATTGCAACTATCATCATAGCTTAAACTGTTGTATGGGTCAAAGTGAATGCCACATAAATAACGAACCCAAAATGAGATGTGATTGTCTAAATGCCATGGCTGGGTGACAAAAAGGCCGGGGTCACACGAACGACGACATCGCATTTACTACAATAAATTTGCTCTCGTATATTTCGTGGGTGACCGAAATTTATTACAATAATGTAGTCGTCGCATTAGAAAAAGTGAACGATGAGAATTTCCGTCGTTGAGTTGGAATTTAGTGTAGTAGAGGATTAAGGTGCAGTAAAAACTGTATGACCGCATGTCGTCGTTGTAATCATGTATAACTGATATATGAAATACAGTGAGATTAATGTAATAATCCCATCTCGTAGTTAATTACGACATTTTGTAGTTAATGCGATGTCGTAATTCATGTGACCCATTTGATGATGGTGTAATCCAATGTCGTAATTACGTACGGACAGTGAATTTATTATAGTAAAGCGACGTCGGCGTTCGTGTGACCCAGGCAAAGATCTGGTAAAAAATAAATGCAAAAAGCTCCTGAATATCAAAAATCCCAATCTTTAACACATACGTCATCCGTATGCACCTCACCCAGGAAACTGACCCATTCAAATTACGATATATCTCCAAAATATACATAGCCACAAATTTGAAATTGTTATCATTGTCAAGCTAAATAAATTACCTATTAACCCTAACCCGGAACGGGTCGTTTTTTTGCCGACCGACGGACCAAGACCACGGGAAGGGCAATCTTATTTTTATTTTTAACGGCCCAGATGCAACGGAGCCAAATTGTGCGTTTCAGCATCTCGGCCGTTTTTCACGGCACAGGAATAAGTAGCGTAAAGTCAATAACGGCACATGCAACGAAAAAACATTGCGTTTTCCGGAAGCGCGCCCAGATGCAACGAAAAACATCGCGTCATTTCCGGGAAGACGGCCCAAGGATGCAACGAGGAAACATAGCGCATTTTCCGGAAAAAGAGTCTCAGATGAGTGCAACGGCGGAACATCGCTGCGTGCGAATGCAATGAGAACAGTGAAAACAATTTTAAAAGACCAAATTTTCAAAAAATAATGGATGAGTACTTCACACTGATTTGCATGAAATTTGTAGCATATAGTTCGCCAGTCGTGAGTGCGTCTTACGCTACGGTCATAGCGTGCGTGGGGCGCTACTACGCTACGTCATGCTCCGGTTACGTCATGAATGGTATGCCATAATTAAAGTAGCTTATGAGAAAATGGTGGCGCTATCACAATCGAAAAATCGAAATTGTTATGGGCATTTGTACACAGTGTCACCGCCTGATGAAAAGCATTGCGCCTTATGCGGGCAAATCCGTACGAAATGCAGTGAAAAAGCATCGCATCATTTCCCGGGAATGAAGTCCAGGTGTGCAACGGAGGAACATCGCGTCATTTTACGGGAAGAGGCCAGATGCACGAGGAACATCGCGTCATTTTCCGTAAAGAGGCCCCAGATGCAACGAGGAACACGCATCATTTTCGGTAGACGGCCCAAGATGCATGAGGTCCAATGAGAGTCATTTGCGCGACAAAAAATAAGTTTGACGGGCCGAGATGCACGAGAAACATTTTCGACCGGTACCACGTTTTCGTTGGCTCTCATTGCATCTCGGAACGCCGCGTTAGGGTTTTTAAATGAAACATCACCAGCTTAGACCTTTCTTGGGTCTAATGATAATAAAAACTGTTGTAACATATTGTGATGAAAATGTAACCATCTCCACCTTTTTCTAGACCCCAACTCATGGCGCTATTGACCTCAATTGAGGTCCAAGTTTACATCTAGCCTATTTTTCACATTGATTCATAGACCTTTGACCTTGTCATATTATGACCTGTGACCTCATCACTATGAGGGTCCCATGTGCACTATGACACAAGTTGTGCCAATTTGAACTTCAACTTTTTAAATTGAGGTCATTTACAAAAAAAATAAAAATAACATCAATTTTAAAAACAAAAAACTAGGGATTGCTAAGTGGTCCAGCTATTATTAGCTGGTGGCCACAAAATCTAAATTTTAAAGGGTGTAAAAACTGAAGCCATCTACATATAACTGCATCATAAGAGAGCTGGAAAAAATGGATCTGTAGACTTCTGATAAGTGACAGTAGGGGCGACGCTGTATTAGGGTAAAATTCATAGGAGGGGCGAAAACATGACCATGATTACCTCATAGGTAAAAAAAACCTAATTTTTACACAATTCATGCTTAAACCCTGTGTTTTTCCTGAATTTTGAAACTCTCAGGTTGGGGCAGCTGCCCTCCTGAGTGACAGTCCCCATTAACAGTCCCCATAGATCTGACAGTCCAATATGGAGAATATTATTTAGCTGCAATAAACACATTAAATGAATTAAGTTAAAAGTATCATAAACAAACTACAGCTATATGCAAATAAACTACGGTAGAGATAGAGTAAAAAAACGATGACCTAATTTCTCAATAAAACACTTTAAACCAAAGCTAGCCCAGATATCCTTGTTTAAAAATATTAAAATTACTGCAAACTTAAACTGGCCGTAATCCACCTGGCAAGATAGCATCTGGGAACATGGACCCACGATTGTCCTCAGATTGCTTTGACCTTGGCCATGACCTTTGATATCATCACACATGAAGGAAACCCTATTGCACCTTCCCACCAAGTCTGATAAAAATTGGATCGATTAAGCCCAAATTAATTGATCGAGCCGAGTTACGAGTTGCAAAAATATGGGCGAGACGGCATCAGTCAAGCCCAATATTTTAAAACTCGAAGCAAGGACCAATTAATCTTGGGCGTAATCATCCAATCTTATCATATCATGTTTGGATCAGATATTTTCACACACTTGGACTCCTTCAAACATGATACCAATTTGGTGGAAATAGAATTGCCTTTTCAAAGGCGACATGAAACTTGAAAGACAAAAACCTAAAACTGGAACACATACGGACAGGTGCGCTTCGCAAAAAATTCACCTAGCTTTTAACTTAAGCCGGGGAGATTAACAACAAAATCAAAGAATCAATTTTTAGTTTAACAACAATTTTAAAACCTTGTGTGCTAGTAACTGATTGATAGCTACGTACCGTCGAAAGCATGTTGTTAGTTTAGTACGATAATAAAAGGATGCCTTTTTGTGTTTTTTTTTAGTTTTTTTTTTTTTAAAAAAACCTTGTCGGAAAAGCGATGTTTTCGCACCTTTTCCAAAAGTGTTTCACCCTTGACAAGGACGGTGAAGCATGGAAAAACAATCCCTCACAAATCAAAGCCCTGCCCTCCTTCCAAAGATTTAACCTTGGCAAAGCTTAACAGGAGCCATTTTAAGTTAACCTGTCAGCTACATACATACTTGTAGCTAAAAGGGGCATTTGTAATTCACAGCCTCGTCCCCCCCGACTTACCTAAAAAGTGTTGAGATTTTTATCATCTGAACATCAGCCTAGTAATCCATGTGTACCCAATTTACGTGCAAATTCGGTGTCGCATCGGTAAGAAATTGCAATTGTATTTTTCTGTCCGTAAACCAGAAATTACACAGCACGGTAGCCTATGCCATGGGACCGTGGGAAGCACAAACTGCAGTTGGGATCGCTCAAATTGAGAATAAGGCCTGAAACTCAATATGGTTTCTAATCACATTTTTTTCAGCCATAATGAGGGGGGAACTATTTCATTATTCATATTTTTGGGCTACATGCGTATTTTACAGTGAAATGAACCTTACAATACAGGGGATATCGACGAAATACAACAATATTGGGCTATTTTTAGACTCATTTCCGAGAATTCCGAGACGGGGTTCCTTACCAAAATTCCAAATATCGACTGAAAGGTGAGTGATCTTGAACAGAATCTTTCAAAATAATGAATTATTTTCAGATTTTGGCCCGCTAACGCGGCACAAAAATCATAACACGGGCGGGGGACGAGAAACTAATAATCGAGTTTCAAGGGCCTAAGCTTTTCTCAGGGATATCTAGTAGTGATCAATGAATAAAACAGGTGCTAAAATCACGAAATGCACCTTTATATAGAATCTGATGAAAAAGTTAAAGGGGGATGGTCCGATTTAAGTATATGAAATTTTCATCTTCGTAGAATGGCCTTCACCCAAAAACCCCATCTGTAAAGTTTCACGCCGATATTTCAATCCGTCTTGATGTGACAGCAAGAAACATGATTTTGTGAGCCCCATAGAGAACTGTGTAAAACTAATATTGGTCGACCAAAATGGAGTACACTTCGCTCATGACTCCAAAACTAAACATCATTTAGCCCTAACCCAGATTTCACAGGGTAAATGAGAAAAATAGTAGCTTTCTTCTAACCAGTGGCGTACCGAGGCAGTGGATCCAGAGGGGGCAAATTTCCAAGCCGTCCCACCAGAGCAGAGGGGGCAAAATTCGTAAATCGTCCCGGTGATTTGCTCCAATAAAGTCTGGACTTCACAAAATGCGCGCGTAGCGCGCGAAAATTGCCGAATTTAGTTACATTTGTCCCAAATTTGGGCTGAAATTGGTTGAAATTCCCCCCAAAAGAGGGATAAAATGCATATTTTGGCCCATATCGTCCCGCATTTTCGAGCCAGGGGGCAACTTGCCCCCCCTGCCCCCCCATTTTTTTTTTTTTTTTTTTTGAACCATATTCACAAAGAAATGAATCCAATCATGACATATGATAAGTTTGGTTTACATTAAGAATACCTTTATGTGCCTTTGATGGTCCCAAAGATGTCCATTTTTCACGTTTTTCCTTGTTGAAAGGGCATTTCTTATGGGTCGTTTTAGGGGGGTACTGCATTGCAGCCTAGGGGGGTAGAGAGATTTTTTTAATGTCATCACTGTGCATAACTTAGTGGACTTGCACAATCTTCAAAACATGAAACAAATCCGCCAACCTTGGTTTTCCCGGTACTGCATGGGTCTCTCAGAATATCACTCTTAAGCCTGTCCCTCAACAACACAGTCAACAGACTTTTTTGTTCCAAAATTACTACTTAGTACTACTAGATCTTTATCGAACAGCGGGATGACTGCGCTTGACTCAGGTTTACTATTGTATTGCATACAAATGCAACATCGTTTTTTTTTTTTTTTTTTTTTTTAACACCAAAATTTCAACCACTTCCGGTAAAATCTGGGCTTCTGGGGACGAGGGCGAGGCTATTAGCAAACAGGCCATGGACCTTTAATTTTTCCTCCCTATATGCCATGGTCGCCCTACAACCATTGTTGATTCATGCACATCATTTTGCCAATTTTCAGTATGCCGGTATTCCACCAAATTTACATTACAATTCAATTCCCTAACTTAAGGCTAAGCCTGTCCCTCAACAACAGACTTTTTTGTTCCAAAATTACTACTTAGTACTACTAGATCTTTATCGAACAGCGGGATGACTGCGCTGAATCAGGTTCTACTTTGATTGCAACAAATGCAACATCGTTTTGTCTGAAAAGGGACGACAGCGGTCCCGTCTGTAGCTGTTTATGGGTGATGATAGACAGAGCATGCATACGACAGTGTACGATGCGATGTCTTTTGTGTAAGTCACGACTAACTCACTCTAACGAAACACGACCATTAAAAAGGTATCGATGCCGAATTACTGCAAAAAGCCATTAGCGACATTGTTCCTTAGCTTATGTCCACGCATCCTATGGGTAACGTTGTTTTAGAAAATCCTTCCTGGGATTTTTCACATTCCATGAGGGTTTAATACTCCTCACGTTGATCATACAGACGGCTGCCATTTTCCGAGTGCAAAAAATGATGGGTGGGGTACTAATTGAATACCGTGTAGATGAACGAACACTTCACTCTCTAGGTTGAAAGGAACAATAATATTCATTCCGCCATCAGAGGCAACGAGCGATGGCGCTTATAGAAGAAACTATGGAAAGGGGACAGGCGGTTGTTGCCGACAGGATTTCTGTACAGCTTCAAGTAAAAATGAAATTATTTTTTTATTGTTAAAAAAAAATAACTTTTGACAAATTAAAATACAAAATAACATGTTAAAAAAAAAAAAAAAAAAAAAAAAAAAAAAAAAAAAAAAAAAAAAAAAAAAAAAAAAAAAACCACCGGATATATATATCCATCATAGACAGGGCTAATCCAAGGAAAAAAGCCCATTTTGTGGGTTAAACTTTTCTCAACGGTTTTATGTTCCTGAACCCATACTCTTTCAAATAAGCTGGGGGACACCAGATTTTGCCTCCAAATCCAAGACTGGCGGCCCAAAATTCAAAATGGCCCGCGAAAATTAACTTAATTAGATTTAAGTATGTTGGAACATTTTAATTTCCAGGTTTCCGTAGTGTTCTGCCCACCCTTAAGCTATTACAATTCGAATTTCAGATGAAGCACCACCCATGTGTGGTCTCAAATCCAAGATGGCGGCCCAAAATCCAATTGAGGGCCCAACAAAAAATTAATCAATTAGAATATATGCCTCTTAGATTCCATTTTTTAAACTTTTCGTGTGGATATGTTATTATGAACCTATATTCTGTGTGTTAAGCTTACGGGCCACCTAAGAGTTAGTCTCAAACCCAATATGGCCGCCAAAATGGCCACCAAAATTACCAATTAGGGGTGTTGTTTGTAGTGTAGTGTGATGGGCTTTCCATTTCAAGATTTTCAGTAGTGCCCTTATTCTAAACTTAATCCTTCAACTTCAGTAGGAACACCACCCATAATGGCTCAAATCCAAGATGGCGGCCTAAATCCAAAATGGCCGCCAAAAGCTACCTTAATTCGATATCTAGTATGTTGAGGTTTATCACCTGAAGGTCACTTAAGTGTTCTCCTATACCTATAATCTTCAAATTCAGTTGAAACGACACCATTCTATGGTCTCAAAATACAAGATGGCGGCCAAAATCAAAAATGGCCGCCCCACAAAAGCTACCTTAATTAAAAAATCTTAGTATGTGAGGGTTATCACTGGAAAGTCATTTAAGGGGTTTTCCTATACCTGTATACTAAACTTCAAATTGAGCTGGAAACGGCACCATTATAGGGTCTCGAATCAGACGATGGGCCATAAAATCAAATTGGCCGCCAAAAGCTACCCTAATTTGATAGAAGAGTATTTTGAAGTTTTCAATTTTGCCGTTTTTTGTGTTAGAACATCCAACGGGATAAAACAAAATTGGACAACACACAATTCAAGCCCATATAAAAGTTTATGCACTGATATTGCAAGCAGGACCATCTGTGAATCACTGGCAGATGAATAGACTTCTTTAATGCTGGCAGAAAGAATGTACACACTGATCTTCAATAGAATGTGTTGAAACCAGTCCTCTACCCCATAACCCATCTGCTCACAGCTTCTGCAACTCCTGGCTTTCTTTTATACCTTCCATTCTCTCCTTGGATTGTTTTTTTTCTAGGTTGTTTCGGTCTCTTGCTACTGATGTTTATGGCCGAAGTTTGATCCGATCGGGGTCGGTGTCACACAGTCCTATCTGGGGTAACTCAATTTGCCTCAAATTTATTTGTCTTATGTGTCAGGCCCTGAGATCTCTCAACATTTCTTTCTCTGGGACCACAATTCAAAGGAGGCAATCTTCTTGCGTCCGCCTAACTGCATATGTCTCACATATACGGTATTATTCATTGCTAGGTGTTCATGATCAGAATCTTATGTGATTTTCTTTTAAGTATTGACCTAAATTGTATTTAAATATATAATCAGAGTGTCGTCAATTGTTGAAAAAGCCATTTTCAGTAGTTTCTTCTCTTCTGATCATAAAGGTGACATCAGTTATGATGCAAGATATAGAAGATTCGATCGATGCATTGAATCGGCGAAGTGGAAAAGAGGGAGTAAAGGCTATTGCTACGAGTGTGAGGTAAATCTGCCCCCCCTTTTTGCCGGGGGACAAACCGGATTTAACACTTACTGTTCTACTACTACTACCACGCCACCACCTCCTCCTCCTCCCTCTCCCTTCCTCCTCCCACCTCCCCGCCTCCTCCACATTAAATGACCTTGACATGATTCTTGTTAAGTTATGGACAAAATTTAGCATAATTAAGCACTTAATACAAAATCTGCCCCTGTTACAACAAACACCAAAAAGTGATTTTTTTTGCTGCAATAGACTCTGAAAGAATTCAATTTGAAGGACATTTTGACAGCCCTTTGGATTAGTGACACCATTTTTGGACTTGAAATTCATGTTTGTGTGGATCCAAGCTACACTTAAAATTATAGATGCTGAGTGACAAAGCAACGCAAAAACGGAAAAACTTCCACATACTCTATATCGCGTTTCAGATGAATTTGACTGTTATAGGTATCGGGTGCTAGAACCACTAAAATGACCTTCAAGTGATAAACATCAACATACGATATATCTAATTAAAGCAACTTTTGGCCACTTTGGATTTTGGACCGCCATCTTGGATTGGACCAAGTTATGGCGGTGTTTCAAGCTAATTGAAGATTAGATTTAGGAATGAAAGCACTACTTGAAAACATACGGTCTAACACACTTAAATGAACTTTCAAATTCAGCTGAAGCAATGGGTTACGGGATAGAGGACTGGTTTCAACACTTTATGAAGATCAGGGTGTACATCTTCTCCAGCATTAAAAGAATTCTATTCAATCTGCCAGTGATTCACAGATGGACACTGATTGCAATATCGGTGCATAAACTTTATATGGGCTTTGATTTTGTTGTTGTCGCATTTTTTGTTACCTGGTGGACGTCTTAAACACAAGGAAATAACCTTGTTGACATTATTTCTTAGTAGTTTTGGCCAAAATTAGCATAATTAGTACAATACAAATCTGCCGTCTGGTACCAGTAAACCCCCAAGGCCATGTTACAACAAAAAGGTTCTTTTTGCTGGAAATAGAATCTGGAGGAATTCAATTTGAGGACATTTTGACAGCCAATTTTGGATTCGTGACAATCTTTTTGGACTTTAGTTCAAATTCACAATTTGTGTGGATCTCAAGCTAACTGTAATGGATAGAGGTTCAGAATGACAGAACAACTCTGCTAAATGGAAACTCAAAATACCTCTTATATCAAATTAGTGTACTTTTGGCGGACATTTAGATTTTAGGCCATCTTCCTTGGATTCGAGACGCATAATGGGTGCCGTGTTCAAAGGCTGAATTTGAAGGTTATAGGTATGGAGAACCACTTAGTGACCTTCAAGTGGTAAACCTCAACATACTAGATGTCTAATTAAGGTAGCTTTTTGCGCATGTAGTGGATTTTGGCCGCCCTCTTGGATTTAGACTAGATCATGGGTGTTCGTTTTCAACTGACTTTGAAAGGTTATGGTATAGAGAACACTTCAGTTACATTCGTGATAAACCCCAACATACTAAGTCCTAATTAAGGTACCTTTTGGCGGCCATTTTTAATTTCGGCCCCAGCTGGATTTGAGAACCAAATTATGGGTGGGGTTCCTGCTGATTTTGAAGGATATAAGTTTAGAAGAGGGCATTACTGAAAAATCTTGCAAATGGAAAGCTCCACACACTATAAACCTAATTAAGGTTTTTAGTGCCCATTTTTGGCGGCATATTGGATTTGAGACTAAATCTTAGGTGCCCGTAAGCTTCAACACACAGATATAGGTTCATCAGATAACTATCCAGCAGAAAATGTTTTAAGGGAATTAGATGCAGTATAGTTCAAGTGATAATTTTGGCCCTCCTTGGATTTGGGGCCGCATCTTGATTTGAGACCACATCATGGTGGTGCTTGAGCTGAAATCTAAGTGTATGGCTTAAGGGTGGCAGAACCACTGGAAAAACCTGGAAATACAATGTTCCACATACTTATATCTATTAAGGTATTTTGGCGGCCATTTTGAATTTTGGGCCGCCATCTGGATGTTGAGAAAAAGGCCCCAAAAATTCTGGAATGGTCCCCCAAGCTTTATTTTAAAAGAGTAGGGTTCAGGGATATAAAACCGTTGATAGAAAAGTTTGACCCCACAAATGGCAGTTTTTCCTGGATTAGCCCTGGTGTAATCATTCTTTAACATCAAAATAAAACCATCTCAATGCAGTTAAGATGCCATTTACCCCAGGAAACGCTACTGAACTCTAAAGGAGAACATCAGCAGGTAGCGAAACGACCCACCAAAATCAAAACCGATTAATTCATATCATGCACATAAAATACTAGTAAAGGAAGAAACCAGGAAACTTGGGGTGGGGAACACCGCAACAATTAAGAGGAAACATTATAATCTTCCTATAGGGCGGCGGACTCCCAGTTAGGCTCATTTCGAGCGTGTTCCAAATGGAATAACACAGAATTGATGGCCAATTTTGGCATCAAATTTTTTGCAATTTGCTTTTTGGTACTAGATTCGCCACCGACAAAGTTGAAAACCTCGCCCAATCTATCCATATTGTCATCAGTGGGTAGCCGCTTTTTTCTTGCAGGGGGCAAAGGGGGGGGGGGCAACATATTTCAGGGGGGGCAAGCATAGATCCAAATTTGTTAGTATAAGTTATGGCCTATGTTAAATCACCCTTAATTTTTCAGGGGGAAAGAGGGGGGGCAAGATTCTCCACAGGGGGGTGGCCAGCTTCCCCCCTGCCCCCCACCCTATGGCTAGGCCCACTGATGTCAGTCTGTCACCGACCCTCTGGAAAACCAATCTCAATGCAGTTAAGATGACATTCCTGGAATAAGTATCGGACTGAAGGTTTTCATACCGAGATATTTGAACTCATGGGCCTTTTGAATATGGTTTTAAATGGAACAGTAAGCTCTTCAATATGGATGGACTTTTTGGTATTGGTGTAATAATAATAGACGGTTTTGGGCAGTAGGCAAAATGTTGGGTGGGAGAGTACATCCAGTCACGGTATATTGAGGAGAATTGCAGCATATATTTGAAATGTTGAAATCATATGGGTAATAATTACTGGTTGTCTCATGTATAAACGTCCCTTTTGTAAAGATATTTTACAATTGTTGAGGAATGGGGGTTTGGGTATTATTACAAAGTTTGCATTTACAATGTACGCTCTTCCCCAATCCGAAGTTGCGAAGAGCGAAGGTGGGCTAATAAAGTCGATACAAGATTTCACTGCGAAAAGCTCAAACCGCTTCTGGGTAAGTTATAAATCATTAGATTTCCATGTGAAGGTCCGACTTTCAGCTTTCAATAACTTTTGCATTACCTTGGACAAACAAGTCCTGACAACCATAATTACAAATGAAACTTACAAAAGTGTATGCGCCTCAAAATGTTTTTTTCTCTCAAGGTGGTTTAATAAGTTATCATTTAAACTATATTTTAAGCTATACCTTATAATATTTCTTTATATTAGTTTGTTTGTTCCGTGACATCTCTAGCCCACCAATTTCCCTGGCCCGTCACACAAGATCACTGTCTCACTTCGCTCACTCCACTCACCAGATATCATGATGTGTTTATTAAAGAAATATAAAACGCTATAGCCTATAAGAACTGTTCAATTGGGAATTTCTATTTTGCTCGCTTTTTTTTCAAAGGAATTTTTAGTTGCAAATACATAAATATACTTCAATCGCGTGTGAAAAGCTAACGGTCAAACCGATGTCCTTCATAGAAAAGCACATTTTGAATAACATTCGGATACAGGTTTTTGTTATATAATAACCTATGGTACATGTACTGATATTATACACAAAAAAGTTACTGCATCAAAACGAAAATTCCCAAAAAAGTTGATATTGAGCATTTTAGGTGAGTATAATTATTAGTTCGAATTGGCTATTTTAATTTTAAAAAAAAAATCTGTCACTCTCTGTGGCGTGGTAAAATCTCACGCCTAGATAAGAGAGAGGACCGGGATCGAGACCGTGGAGTTTCGTCTTTAATTTAATTCAATGCTCGCCGTCTAAAGGCCTCTAAAAATATTTTTAATTAATACACACACACGAAAAAAACATATGTCGAAATCTCTTAGTCAGCATTTTATTAATGATTATGAATTGCATTATCTTAGGGGGAGGATGTACGGATTTATAGTTAAGTCAATCTAGAGTCAATCTAATTGGATTAAAAAACCTAATGGATGAATGATGAAAATGTAATCTAATTCATTAGATTAATAATTTAATCTATTTTCAAATTTGTCTCCCATAACCTTCGATTAGAATATGTTTTGTAATCTAAAGATAGAGAGCAGAATCTTTGTGGTTATACCGATCTCTGGTTCTACGAAGAAAACCCTTACGAATCTCCGGAGGGTTTTCTTTGTAGAAACCATAAAAGTCCTGGAGCCAAGAAAAGGGTTCTCTGTAAGGGACTCTTTTTAAAATATCTGATTCATGCCTGTTTGATGACATATAAAGGCCATGTCCGATCGCTAATAGCCTCTTCCCCAGAACCAAGAGTATATAGCCACAAGGCAAAAAGCCTCTGAGCGCTCAACAAAACCAGAACAAAAACAAGCAAGTAGAGCAAAACTAAAAATCAATTTAAATATAGCTTAAAAGCTCTTAAAGGGAGGAGACTTGACCGATAAGGTTACATATTGCAGAACGGCCTTCACCCCAAAAACCTCAACTGTAAGTTTTGTGCCGATATTTCAATTCCGTTTGAATGTGAGACCTAAAACGTGATTTGTACGCCCCACCAGCAGAGTTTTGTGTAAAATATTGGTCGACCAAATGGGGGGCACAATTTCGCTCCATAAACATCCAAACCAAACAATCTTTTAGCGCTAAGATAAACAGGGAAGTGAGAAAAATAGTGCTTCCTTACATTGACAGGAGGGATTGTTTTTAGGGGAGACGAATTTCGTCCGGAAATTGCACAGGTCCCCAGGATCGATTGTAGACCACCTACCCAAGAACGTCCAGAAGAAGGCTTTATTGGAACAAACAAGTACAAAATGAACAGCAAAACCTTGTTTTGAACTTGCCTGACCTTCGTAATTGTCCCCATAGCATAGAACACCGTGCTTTGACTTTCTGTCGTGACGGACAGAAAGTACTAAATCATCATATATTAATAAGACGGCGTACGTATTCGGCTTATTCACTATTCAGGTGTGATCTAGTCATTGGAAAGCATTCCAAATATGCACAAAAAACCGGGTTCGAAAAAAAAAATTGGGGGGCGCGCTTTCTGGAAATTCATCATGTCTAAATTTTGAACCACTTTCGTCAAATAAAATGTGACCACTTTCGGTGAAATCTGGGGTTCTAGGACGAGGGATTGTTGTTGTCGTTGTAGTATTGATGTTGTTTTGTATTTAACCATAACGTTAAATTTGGGATTTCTTGGCAGCCATCGCTCTGGGCTTGAAGGAAGTGTTAATAGCACCCTCTATCATTTTGATGAAAGAAATCTCCCTTCTATTTTGTTGGAAACATTCATAGCTATGCTTTAGCCTTTGAAATTGGAAACTGAGATTTCAGCAATGTTCACCATTCTTCCCAATTTGGTAGAGGGACCGCTGGTTGGATTTACCTTCTGATTAGATCATGCTGATGTCAAGAAATAGTAAATCTCAGTCCCCTTGTCTACAGAAGCGGGTGGAAATCATGACAAAACTTATTAGCTCTTATTGTACTGAATTAAGATATTGATCTGACAGAATGAATAGCAATTGGTGAAGTAATGCTGCTTGCTTTTCAAAAAATGCATGCCAAACACAATGAATGATTCAATAGACCTGGTGGTTGACAGGCAAGCCGGTGGCGGCAAGTCAACTTAAAAGTGATGAGCAAGGCAATGAATCAAAGAGAGAAATAGGGCTTGATAAGGACTTGAATACGCATATAGACGAAGTAACTGATTTCTGCACAGATCATATTTAAATATTATCTTTCAATACTCTTGGGGATGTCAAGTCCAAAAAAGTTGCACATTTGTTTGACAATGAATTAAAAAGGTCATAACCAATTTTTTGACCTAACTATCAGTGACCAGTAGTAGAGGTTAACATCAGATGATTGAAATGAAACAAATAATAGCATGTTGTATCCAGTAAATCCGCTCGGTATGCAGAGGATAAAACACTTCAAATTACTTTTTATCTGGTAGTACAGAGCCATGTTATACCATGCAGTTGAAAATATTTAGGTACTATCACCACCCGATTAAGATGAGCTATTTTTTTCTTGATACTTTGTCCTTTTCCAGTTAAATAAAACTTGGGCTTCTCTGTGCGTTCAATTAACCATGAACGTATATGTCATTCATATTCCCGAAAAGGAAAAAAAGGAACCAAAAATCTTTGAAATGTTTGGCAGACTGTGTGACTTAAAGACACATCAGTGATCTTCCGAAAGAGTCACCATATTAGAAATTTGCAGGAATAGCTTAAAAGTGAAGGATAACTCATGTGGAAAATTCTAGGGGAGAAAAAGGTTCGAAATACTTTTGTAATTTAGAAAAAAGAAATTGGGAGAAGATGGGCATTCAAAGAATTAAGAATGATAGGGATGTTGTCATCTCTGACCATTCTGCAGTTTGAAGGAGATTCAAAATTTTTTTATCAAAAACTTATATTTCTAATTCTAATGTTGATCAGAACATCGGATGCATTTCTTGATGGTATTGAAATCCCTAAATGTGCTGATGATTGCAAACAACTTATCGAGCAACGTGTTTCACAAAAGAATTGTACGATACCCCATTGCAATGGAGCCTAATAGGACCCAGGGTAGGAGGTTTACCCCACTGGAATTTTATATTGTTTTTTTTGGGTGTGATATTTCTGATCGTTGTATAAATCTATAAATTTTTCTATGGAAAATGGCTTTTGTCACCACCTCAAAGAAATGGCATAATAACTTGCGTGCAAAGAAAGATAAAGATCCTCATTATATTAAAAATTATAGGCCTATCTCTTTGTTTACTGTTGACTAAAAATTTTTGCGAAGACCTAGGCAAACCGATTAAAACATGTTTGTCCAACCTCTTCTTTCTGATCAATCAGGCTTCCTTAAAGGAGGAATATTTGTTAATATGTTTCGTTAATTATGGATATTATTGAATACACCGAACTTCATGAAATTCCCGGTGCAATTCGGCTCCTTGTATTGAAAAATGCTTTTGATAGCGTTCGTCATGACTTTTTGTGCAGGTTGTTAAAACATTTTGGTAACACATGTCATCAATTGATTAAACATTTGATTCATGTGAAAAGTTATTGGGTTAATAAATGTTTTTTTTTACAAACTATAAATCTGAATAGCGGAATTTTTCAAGGGTGCCCATTTCGCCTTATTTATTCGTTATGGTGTTGAAACGATGGCCTCGCTATTAGGCAAAAGTTAATATTAAAGGAATTCCCTAGAAAAGGAGTTACACATTTCCCTGTTTGGCAGATGACTCCACTGTTTTAGATGGTCAACTAACTCTTTTGTTAACTTGTTTGATACATTGGATAGATTTGGCGCATGTTCGGGATGTAAAAATCACTTGTCCAATCTGAGCCATGGATCGGTGCAAAAAAGGGTTCCCTCTCGGGGGGCCACTTGTATCAAAGGTGATATGATGCGTGAACAGAAAACGCGTAAAAAGGGTGTCTTTTTTTCCCAACAGGCGATGTACGCGCTACATCGTTTAGGGAATGCAAAAACAGCCAAAATATGGAACAAAGGGTATGTTTTTACTTAACCCTGAAATGGTCATGTTATATCTCATTAAGCACGGATCAAAATCACCAAAAGATTGTAATCGGAATTTGGGAAGTACAAGCAAAGCACTATAATAAAGGTATCTTTACGATTCAATGCCTGCGTACTTGTTGAGGTATCATAAACAGATAACATCTTGTTTAGGGGATGTTTTAGCTGTTTTTAGTCGGTGGAAAGACGTGTTTAGGGTACATTTGAAAGTCCTTGTTCACGCATCATATCCCCTTTGAATACAGTGGCCCCCCGGGGTTCCCTAGACTTCCCTCTCTACACAAGGGCTTACTTGGCTAACTAACCGATTCAAAACTTTAGGGATTATTTTTTTCCCTTAAGCTCAGTTATATGTTTGATCTCAATTATAAGGTTAAGCTTAAACAGATCGAAGGAACCTTAAATTGTTGGCGTTTCTCATTGTGTGGCCCTTCGCATGCATGATTGACCCGTATACGTTTGCTTTTAGCCCATAAAATGTCTGGGTGAAACTTCTTCTGGATGACGATTAATGTCAGTTGGAAACATTGATGGTCTTCATTAGCACCATAGGGATATGTTATGGTTCTCATATGCCAGAGATAGATTGAAAGCTGAATAATACTCAAATGGCGGATTCTCTTAGAACATTGGGAGGGGTTTTGGTTTTTGTTAGATTTTCCGTGAAAAAGCTGTGAAAATGCTTGGTGGTATCAATTATTCTATTTGGGGGCTGGCCAGAGCTTATGGTTTTTAACAGATATAAGATCCAAATCAAGCAGTACGTCTTGATAGGATTTGTGTGATACAGGGATTTTTTGCTATAATTACTTAATTAATCCTCCGCAACCAGGTTGTAAATTATTTGAGGAAATTTAATTCTTGAGTTTAATATTTCTCATAAGGGTCTGAAATATTTTTTGATTAAAAGTATCCACCCCCCCCCCACTGCTTGGAATTAAACCCCTTTTTCGAAATCGATGAACGTTGAATAGTGTTGTTGAAGACCTTCTTAGTATTCAGAAATACCGAGGTATGCTATTCTATTTTGATTGATATTGTGTTCCCTGAAAAGTGCATCTCTTTTTGGAAAGAATTTACTGACGATCTCTGAATTTGGACTGGGGAAAAATTCATCTGCAGATTTTAAATGTTCATTGATTCTCGCCTTGGGTCATTTTATTTCAAAACATTTCATTGGCCTTGTT
Source organism: Ophioderma brevispina (assembly GCA_023653785.1). Taxonomy (NCBI): domain Eukaryota; kingdom Metazoa; phylum Echinodermata; class Ophiuroidea; order Amphilepidida; family Ophiodermatidae; genus Ophioderma; species Ophioderma brevispina. The sequence continues at coordinate 47,725 of JAMKCH010084857.1, forward strand.
TTCTGATTTTGCTTTCTTTAAGACATTCCCGACCAATTACTCATGTGTTTTGTGAATGTGAAGTGGTGAAACCTATTTTGGGAGAGATCGCAACACCCTTAGGGCTAAACATGACATTGACTTTACTATTTCAACATTTGACACAATATTTGGTGTTGAAGGGGATAAATTCTTAACTCATATCTTTTTATGTGTTAGGTATTATATTTATGTGTGCAGGTTTCAAAACAAAGGCCTAATTTGTGAGCTGTAGAGTATATATAAACCAACAGAGAAACTGAATATTTTTAGCTACAGAAGGGTAAACTTTCTTCTCATTTTCGCAAATGGAGGTTTGAATTTTTTAGACTTTGAAATGTGGCTACTGATCAACATTTTTTTATGATCTCAATTTGTGCTACCTTTTTGCCTGTAATTTTTGTTTTTCTGCTGCTGTGATTCTATTGATTTGCTGTCTTCAATGAATAAAAATCATAAACACTGAAGATAAAAAAAAAAAAACTCTGTGGATTCTAATAATTATTTTTTTCCAACTGAAAAAATTGGCAGAAAAGGGAAAACAGCATGGTTCACAGAGATGAATCTCCATTCAATTCGTTTGCAGTATTGTCCGTATCGGACAGTTATTACTACAATATCTGATTTTGCCTTATGGGCTGCTTTGAGTCTTAAAATTTGAAGGGTATGTTGTGCCTATACTGTACAGACATTCGAAAAAAGCGGCCGTATAACCCATTTCTAAGATGTTATTCAAGCAACCTATCTACCATGAGTTTTGTTCCCAGTCATTTCTTTTTCAATAAACGATGAATATACAGTCAAAATTATTGAACTCACAGTAGAACCTCAAATATTATTTTAATCGTGACGAGGTCAGGCTCAATCCCAAACTGGTGGTGATAACATCTGAAATATTTTCAATGCATGGATAAATAACAATGGCTCTGCAGTGCCACATAAAAAAAAGTAAATTTGAAGTGCTTTGTTTACTACATACTGGGTGGATTTACTTAATATCAATATGGCATTTTGCTTGAGTCAATGTACCGTAGTTTAGCCTCTTGGTCACTAGACATTTATTCATTTTTCATAAGAATGTGCAACCCCACGATTACATAATTATAAATTATTAGTATTTAGTGTGGAAAAATGGTTTACTCGTTGGTAAAAGTATGTAACAAATTAACAATATTTCCTTTATCCCATGGCCAATTTATTCTTGCAACACTATAGCATCCAATACACCCATATCTACATGAACCTTCTTAATTTTTCTCGCCGGAGTCCACCTTTTAAGTGTTAATACTATCAATTTATTATTTTCTTGATCTGATTTGGGGGCAGGAGGGCAAGGATTGTTTGACCTTTTTGTTTTTTTCGCTTGTTTGAGCAGTGGCATAACCATTTGCGGGCAGGTGGGGGGAAACAAGATTTTGGGGAATTACTAAAACATATTTTGCAAAGGTGAACTTGGCATGTTATTTTCCTGAACCATGATATATATTTCTTTTGTTTTACCATCCCTGATATAACAAAATTTGGTAGACGTTTCATAAAGAAGTCCCAAGGATGCAAATGAGGTATTACAATTGATTCCGTCATGCGTTGTGATGTGCAGTAGCACTTGATGGAATCAATGACAATACCTCATTTGCATCCTTGGGCCTTCTATATGAAACGTCTACCCAAAATTTGGATATAAAGAACTAATATCCAGTGGCATAACCAGACCTTTGCAAATGGGGGAAAAGAGAGAGGGCAAATTTAGGTCCTTCTCCATAGACACTGTACAAATGGTTAGTTTATTGGGGGGAGGGGGGCTGGCAGGGGGCAAGGGTTCAGGGGGTGCTCCGCTGTATCAATTCATTTTCATGATATCATTTGTGGGGAGAGTGCAAAGATTTTGAGTGGGGGAAGCCCTGGTTACACCACTGGATATGAGAGCACTTCTGTTCAGGCTTTCATTGCCTACACTCATTCATTATTATTTGGTTTTGCATAATTTACATCATGCCAATCATTTTATCTTGTACATATTTTTGCACTTATTGTATTATATAGACATGTGCAAGTGCTAAAGAGTCCTAATGCTAAGAGAGACCTATCTGTGAATGTATATGAAATTTGGAAATACAACCAAAAGGTCCATAAAAGATGCTTGCTTGGGTATCTTATTTTGCAATCAAGACATCCAGACTGTAAAAGACTCATCTACAATTGCAATTTGAAATCATACAACCCAAAACAAAAAAGCATTTTATAATGTAAGTACATAGTTAAAAATGAATTAAATGTTTTAAAAAGCAAACAATATGAAGTCATCCTCAATGTGTTTACAAATTAGACTCCAGTACAGCCTTTGGAAATTGTTTACAACTGGCTGAAATCCATGTAAAATGCATGTTTTTCAGCCATATATCCAAAACTGAGCTTTATTGAGGAATGTTAACTTTTATCTCAAGTTAGATCTAAATAATGGATTGGGTTCAGTATCATTGTATTTTTGTACCTCCTCGAACTTTAATTCCAAGAAATTGGCGAGATTTTTCTGGCAATCAGTGTTGTTAAGAGACCGACACGGGCTACATTTAAACAATAGTGCGCCCTCATCTCAAAACCTAAGATTTGCAAACTTGATATTTTGGTAAAGGCTTTTTATACCATTAGCCCTCACCTGAAATTTTATTTATAATTAATCTCGCCGGCGACATTAATTTTAAGCAGACAACGGAAATGGGTTTAAAACAAGCAAACGCATGCCATATGCATGTTTCCCACGGGATGACCTGTTTGACTATCTGTGGACCTTGGTAGTTTTAATATCAATAGTAAGAGTCTATGATATTTATGTAATATACACATTTGTTGATTAAAGTATGGAAAAAACTTAAAAGTTAGCCTACAAATTTTACCGGATTGTCTTTAAACCCCTTATTAAAATCCTTATACGTTCTTTGAGTATGCTATTTTTATGTGTAAAAGTATCTCTATTTTCCAAGGCCTAGACTATCATTGAGAGCAAACTGAAGAAATTTCATATTTTGTGAAAATTGTGCATGAAGCTTTAAGTGAAATGGGGAGGACTGTCACCATATTGTACACACCAAAAATTAATGTTTTATTTTTTGTCATGTATTTTCATACTTTATTACCATATGTTAATTAATTGAATTGTGTACATTTCTATAGACCAGTTTTTTATTTGACAACACAGAAAAACTAAACACTAAACAACCAGCCATTTCCTGTGTATAAAAATGATTATTTTCACATTGGTCTTTTAGCACATATCTAAAAATAGAGTAGTGAAGTTCTACAGAATAACCTGAAGATGGTGGTGTGGGTACACGAATAATTAATGAAAATGGTGTTGATTTGTTTGGGAGACTTGTTAATTGACCATAACAACTAAGGCATAACAGTAAGCATGTGTTAGAGAAATGTGCAGAGAATTGAAATAGTACACATCAAAATAGAAATAAAAAAATTGAGTTGGCCTCTTTAAGGTTTGTGAAAATAAGCACATAATAAACAAATGTTAAACTTAAAGTGGATTAAGAGCATCGTTATTTGGTCTGGATTCACCATTCCCGGGCCTGATTTTGACATTCATTTGGATGTAATTTACATGGGTTGGGAGCAAGTTTGTAGTTATGTCAATTCCAACATTTTTTTTATTGTCCAGGGAACCGTACAATCAAAGACAAAACTCCCACACAAGATTTTATCCATTTTGTGATGCTCAATGTGCATAATTTTTATTATAGTTAATATAATTGTGTCAAATTAAGTCCTGTACCTTTTCTAATCTGATTTTATATCACTGTTTTCTAAATCCTGATTTTATACCATCGTGATCCTAATTTTAACTTTATTCAGAACCATCATTTTCTCTTCTAAATGTCCGCTCACATCCTTGTTACTGCCATAAATTCAATCCCAATGATGTAATATCAGAAATGCAACTACCGTACACACTCTGGTATAAGCCCACCCCCAAAAAGGAAGATTTTACTTGAATATAGGGGTGAGCTTATACCCGGGGAGGGGCTAGAACTTGGGAGCAAATATCAGATACAAAATTGTAATAAATATTATTCACCAGATACCATTGAATGTAAACTTTAGTTGTAGCAGATATTAAAACATTTAAGTTCAATTTTCCCATCACATTCCTCAATTTATTATAGCAAACAAGCCATCCCAAGGCAGTGGGGCCCTATTTTGGAGGCTCTATAGAATAGGTCAAGTTTTAACATTTTGTTTGTGTAATTACTGCCACATTTTTTCCTGAATGCTAAAAATACCACCTGGGCTTATTATACCCGAGTGTATGCTAGCTCCTGTATTTTCTTAAAATTGAGGGTGGGCTTATACCCGAAGATGGGCTTATACCAAAGTGGTTACGGTAATTGGTCAAATCTCAACCCTTGACCAAATCAAGTTCTAGTCTTAACATAACAATGGAGTTAAATGCAGTGATATGGACTATGATAAGCCCTTCATTTTTAACTTGCTCTCCACGGTTCACTTGTAAAACTCACTTACTGCTGAATGCTTACTGTACATATCTGTCTGAGTACTGCATTGGCTCGAATAAATGCCCCTGGGGTATAACATTTTTGAAAATGGAGCATTTATCAGAGGTGAATTTTTGTAGATTTTTTGGCAAAAATTAGTGGTTTTGGGTGAAAAATAGTTGGGATTTTAGTGATAAAAGTACTTTTTTTGTAAAAAAAAAATATTAGGTAAGGAATTGTATATTGTGTTGGAAAAATTCAGGATTTTTGGTGAATAATTGTGATTTTTTTGGGGGGGTGAAAAATATACTGGCATTTATTACAGACGATATGGTATTCCGAATAAATAATTAAGAAATATGGGAAAAGTCAATCAAATAGAACTTTTACCACACAAATCTGCATAGCAACTTGTTACTCAAAAGATTTAAAGTAATCTATTTCAAAAGTTCATTGCTAGTATTTTGTTAACACTTTGTAAGCACTGATATAATTGTAATCTCATTGCAAATAGTGAACAGTTAGTCTGTGGGTGTCTGCCAAAATCACTTCAATCATATGTCAGTATCCCAGAATTATGCATGTTTGTATAACATTTGATTGTTTCTAATTTTGCATTTACAAATTTGAAGAAACTGATTGAAAAAATTGGGATAAAATTCTTGACAATGTATCAAAGAGAAAAACAAACTGAATACATCGATGTGCAGCATCTACAACTACTGATGCTATGGGTAACACTGCCTGATCATGACCAATTTATTAAACTGTCACTGTTGAAGGGCATGCAAATAATTTGAGTCAAAAAATGTACTTTCGATTTCCAATTTTTGTATTGCCTCAAACTTAACTTTCCCAAATGAGCACTTTCTGTCCTAACACTATGATCTATGATGAAAAAGCATATGCCACCACCATATTTTTTCATTTATGATTAGGGGTAAGGATTTTAATTGTTCTTATATTTGTTTCTCCAAGCCTAGGATTGTGAATGGTGCAGAGTCAGAGCCTTGGTAACCAATTTCATGAAGGACCACACCAACCTACAGATTAACGTGCGAGTCTTAACAGAGAGTGTTGCTAACTGCTCTAGAAATGCCGGAATGTACACACCCAAAGGACAACCTGTTCTCTTCTATCAATTTACTCAATCTTCAATTTCAAATGAATACAATATGCAAATATAAATCATTAAAATAATTCTAACTTTGAAAATGAAATGTTGTAGAGTAAAAAAATTAAAACTTAAACAAATATCATCTGTTTATAGACAAACTTAAGACACCCCAGAAACCTAGGAAAACTAATAAACATGCTTATATTTTGTAAGAATAGTTCTGCAAATATGGCACACATTTTACTTTTTCTTCCAGTGGCTGAATTTACATGCAAAGAAATACTTCAAAGACCAGTCAGGTTAGTACTTCAGACCGTACTTAATCCCAGAAGCAAGAAGAGTGTACCACTTCTTCTTACCACTATGCAGTTACAATATTCTCATCCAACAAGGACACCGTTCCAGTGGGTTGTACTTGTAAATACATGACATGAACTGGACCTTGTGGTATTGTGTGACCTGGGTATAAAATATCATACCCAAAAAACCAGGGGGTATATTTTCTAAATACATTGGTGATGGGGAAAAGCTAGAACTTGCCAGAGAATTGAGCTTTTACTAGCTATAGCTGTTATTTTCATAAAGCTTACCCTCATTTAAAGGAACTATCAGTGATTTGCTAAATCGCAAAATCAAAAAAAAAAAATCACCAAATTCAGATTTTTTGTATATTTGTAAATGTTAGGTACCCTAACATGCCCGGCAATGGACACAGACCAGAGAGCAAACCTACTAGGAAAAAAATTGTAGTTTTAGTCATTGCTGTCCGTACGGACACCTATACAACACGTAATGGGTGGAAATTCATATCTTTGAACACTACAGTTTTCTTCCTTTTTGCAATTCTTCAGTTGAAAAAAGTAAACTTATGAGAATTATACAGACTGTATCCTTCACCTTTAAGCCATTTCTGTGCAAATTTCAAAAATATTTTCACCTTTCAGGTCCAAATCACTGATGTGTCTTAAAAGACCAAAGGGAGAACAATTCAACAGTTAATGTAGTCCAGCCCCTGCTTAGAACCCCACTTACAATTCATCCGCAAGAGATTCAGAGATTGAGTTGAGTTGTTGGACCATTCACCTTTAAGAATCACACAGGGGCTTTTTCGAAACGGCGCCGAATTCCGGAAAATCCAAGATGGCCGCCGGTTGGAGCCAGGTGGCTACGTTTTCCTAAAAAAATATAAATTTTAATTTTGATACCTAAAAGTAGTGTAATACCTCGTTTTAGGGTTTTGGGGGGGTGCTGGGATTAATTTCTGACATCGTTTATATTGGAGGTCAATGTTACATGGTATGGATTGGAATTCCAAGATGGCCGCGGCAGTCATATGAAACGTACACATTTTGGATTGCTTCTCTAACATAGTATTATGTTTAAGACATCGTTTGGGTGGGTTTTAGGTGCTGGGAATTAATTTCTGACATGTTTTTATCATTAGAAGTCCATGTTACATGGTATGATTTGGAATTCCAAATGGGCCCCGGCGTCATATGTTAGTACACAATTGAAAGATTTCATCCCTATAATCTATGTGTTGTAATAGCGGTGCCCGCGCTTGCTGGGGGCCAACCGCTAGCTGATTTGAATGGGAGCGGTCACTAACCCGGTTGATCAGTCTTCTATAATTGTAAACTATAAGATTATTCCCAAGTTTTTTCTCCATTTCTCAACCCAAAATTAGCAAAACAACACCCTAATTTCATGGGTAATCTGGCTGCCTTTCACCCCAAATACACCGTTTTGGCATATTCTCTATCAGCGAATGCCCCAAGCGCCAAATTTTCACCCAAAAAGAACGCTTTTTAAAGTTTTAAATGTCAACAAAAAATCACCCTATTTATGGGCATTTTGGCTTTCCCTTTCACCCAAGAACCCTTTTTGGCACATTCTTTGTCACGAATGCTCAAGCTTTGAAAGCAGCCTTAAACCCATATTTTCATTACGAATTATGGTGAAATAATCTTTGAGTGCGCTTCGACTGCAAATCAAACTAAATAGTATTTAAAGGGGGGGGGGGGGGGGGGGGGGGGGGGGGGGGGGGGGAAACCCTATTTTCAGACTGAAATTAAACGTGATGTATAGCAAAAATGGTGGTGTACAATTGTGTCGGGGGGGGGGGGGGGGGCGCACTCACTATGAAATGGATATGGGTGTAAGGCTCGCGACTTCCAAAACCCTGTGGCTGCTTGGGGACAAAGGACTGAAAAATAGGGGACTAACAGCCAAATTGCCCCAAAAATAGGGGCTTTCAGAGTGATAAATTGGGCCAAAATTTCGGAAGAAAAAATGGGGTCTTTGGTGGTAAGATTTTTGCGACATTTCTACAAAAAAATGAAGGTTTTTGGTGAAAGTTTTTATAAACATTTTCCTTTCCCAACTAAAATATGGGGACTTTGGGTGAAGTGGTAAAATTTTCACAAAAAATTATTGGGTCTTGGGTTGTGATTTTTTTTTAATGGGGTTCTTCGGGACAAACGATGCTGAAAAGGGGATTATTATCAAAAATCCTCATGCAAATCCTCATGCAAAAATCATGTGAGTATGCCTTCACACAACCTTATTTAAAATACACGTGTGTAGACATGAAAGAATAACAATGAAATGCACCACTTGGAGGATTAGCGCTAACAAGAGATTAACACCTTGATTGTGGCATTAATTAGACCTACAAAATTGAAAGAGATTGTAATGATGTCAAATTTTGATGAAGTGCAAAGGAAGTAATTAAAAAAAAGGATTATCGTTAGCTTTGGTTGTAATGATACGGTTAGTGCATCATGATTACATACTGGACATGCCAAACCATCTCGATTCACGTTATTGCGATTTTGGATCTCCAGGCTAAATATTGCACAAATATTAGCTCTGATTCAGAGCCTCGGTTTTGGTTTTTGTTTTATTTTTTTTGGTGTGATGAATGAAAAGTAGCGGTGGTTATTTGGGCCCCCTAAACGTACGAAATGTTTTTGGTCTCGCATAACTCTCACATCAAAACGGATTGAAAATCGGGAGAAACTTTACGGATTGAGTGGGGGTATTCAGGCATTTCCCCGGGGTTTGGTTTGGGTAGGGCCGTGCCTACGAGAGTCTGGAAGTGAAGTAGGACCCATAGCCTATTTGTTTCAAAAAAGGGACCCAACCTATAGCAGCGATGATATTTAGGGCCAAATATTTAAAACCAAATTTGCCATTACGTCCCAATAAATGTTGGCATTTTAAGCAAATTTTTGCTCGGGATTGAAGAAATTTGACTAAGTCCCAACAATTTTTAGAAATATATTATTTTGAAAGAATATAATGATAAAATTGGACTCTTTTTTCCAACAATTTGAGAAATCTTTGAAAAAAAAGAACCCATTGATTATACCAAAATATTGAACATGAAAAATGATTTATACCGAATGCGGAAATGGGGGACCGATGGTCGGGCACGACCCCGTTATGGTCATTTGGTGTTGAGAACCCCCTGAGAGCATTCTATCAAAAGTAAATCTTTATAAAAATCGGTCCATCATGAGAAACTTTGAAAAAAACCGACCCATTTGCTTATACCAAAATTGCATAAAACAAAAGGGATCATTGATTATACAGAAGGTTTTGAAAATGGGACGATGTCTGTGGCAAATCCCCGTATGGTCATTTGAGACCCCACGGGGGTCACTTCTATCCAAATTTAAATCTGTTCTATACTTAATCGGGCCATCCTTTACTTGCATGCCACTGCAGGTTGTAAACCAAGACCTGCTTTCCTCGAGCTAATAAGCTAATAGTATCGCTAAGTATATTGATTTGGAATAAAAGTTTATGCTTGTCATTCGACCTCCACAGCCATGAGTACAAAACATTATACAAGGACGCGGAGGGATAGATAAGTGCGGGAGAGTCCAGTCAGCCTTCTTGGTATAGTCAGGCGGAAGGTAACCATTATTTCTTCCAAACATAAGTTATGATCATGATGCTATTTAATGAATACAAAAAATAGCTTAAACGTTATTGTTCAACTGATATAGGAGGTATCTTTATCCTCTTATTTTTGTGTTTCCAAAAAATAATAATTTTAGAAATAAATATCAAGAGGTCAACTCGCCCACGCGATCACGAGTTTTTTAACGCAGAGAACAAAAAGGTACCGAAAATTGCGTCACAAATAAAACGTTGTTGGAGATCATTAGAAAGTCTTTCAATGTGACATATGACAAATATATGTATAAATCAATCTTGATGTTTTGCAGAGGCTTTTATTGTTCTCTTTTCACAAGAAAGGAAATAAAAATAATGTAAATAGAAATAGCAACAAGGGTCAACAACTCGAAGGACCATGGGTTATTAAGCCCGAAACATTGGGACATGATACCTCGTACCCTAGATTACAGTACCCACAATTAACGTAATTACTCTTTGTCAAACCACGTGAATTCATACGCATCTACACTGTTTACAATGTTTAGCTATGTTTTACAACACGTTTATTTGCAATCTCAATGAAATCAAAATCATCTCAGCAGTTTGAATACAAAAACCCGAGCAATCGAGAGACGCGATGGAAGGTGGGTATTACCTGAATAGGTTACACCTCAACATGGCGACCTCATGGGTCCAACATGGCAGCCTCCAGGAAGGAAAAAAAACATGGCGAAGTTCGATCTTTATACGTATAGATCTTCTTGTAGATGGTTGAGGTGCAGGAGGAAATCCATATTGACACCATTTTTTATTAGAGTAGAGAAAACCAAAGTTAGGTGGTCAAGGAACTCAATGAGACCATTGATAACAACGGCCTAGACATTTGTTTGGCAGCAATCTTGAATTCAAAATGGCCACCACCATTAACTACCTTTGCCTAATCTTGGTCCTGAGATTCGTAGAAGTAGGGCAAAAATTCTGGTGTATACCACCCGGTTTTAGGTTCAAAAATTCAATGACCCATTGATAACACTGCTGAACCATTCATTGCGGCCAGCAATCTTGAATTCAAAAATGGCCGGCCACAGAAAAGGATATTATACATACATGCGCCGTGACAAAAGGGGGGGGGAGGGTCATTTTAGAAGCAGTTGAAGCATGATTCTGGTGTTATACCATGTTTACAAGGTCAGGAATCCAAAAAAGATCAAAAGTAACTTTACTGGGTTAGTTTTGTGGACAAGCCTGGTGTTTGGTTTTGAAGTAATTACCCTCCTTTGGAGATAGGAGCCACAAAGTAATGTGTCAAAATTGAACAAAAGTCATGTAAATTTCAGGTACATGTTGAGTTGGCGGATGTGACCAGATTTGAAGTGATATTTAGCCAAAACCACAGTAGTGACATAGATGGTAGTGAACAAATGTGGCAGTGACAGAGTTGGCCAGTGTCATTGGAATGATTGGTGGTGGTGACACATGTATTTAGCAATGTCCTTGAAAGCCTTCTGTGATTTTGTAAGCTGAAAATACGATAGCCGCAACGTGTATTCAGTCCGTTAATTTACACTAGTTTTAGCGTAAGTTGAGATTTGGTGACATGGTGGTGATGCTTTGTCATATTGGGGCAGTGTGACATAACTGATGGTGTCAGCGTTGTTGGCAGTGTCATAATTGGACCAGTGAAATAGCTGATGGTGTCTAATATTGGAATTGTCATTTATAATGGAAATGTTATTTTTGTTGGTGACATAGTTGGATAACGCATCATCAGAGTCATCGCGTCTTCGTTTCTTGATGTGAAAACAGTGGAGAGTCCTGATCATCTGAATCATCGTCATCCAAATCACTGTTATCAAGTCTCTCTTCTTCCTCTGCAAGAGCTTTGAAAAGAATCGCGGCCATAAACCCATTAGAGGTTCTAAGGCCAAGAGTAAGTGTCCTCCAGGTCCATCATTTGGAGAGGGAATGTCTACAACGGGAGTATCTGCTAGTCTCATATAGCAACCTGATGGTTCTCTCTACGGATGTGTTGTTGTTAATGATGCACGACATGGCGGGTGCACCCATACGTCATCACAACATTTCTCCATGATGAGAGTGAACCTGAGGTTGTCAACACTCTTGAATCTCGGTCGACCATGATTGCACATGGAAATCTTCGAAACCAGCGAACAATTCCTTAGTGTCCTCCCATGCACTTCCTAGGTTTGCTAGGATGGTTGGAACTTTTGGAAGCTTCTGCACACTTTGATAGGTTCACCCCCCTTCACTGCCACCTTGAAGGCACTAGTTTGTTCCATGTGTGAAGGTGTGGATAGGGCCAAACAGCCAAAAACTTACTCCTGAGTAAGACCATTTCTGTTAGATTGCTGCGTCTTTTGTTTCCTGTTCCAGTGTCAAACCGTATGGTGATGGAGAAAGAGAATGAAAAGTGTAGGCGAATGAAACATATATAGCTGGTGGCGTCGTAACCAGATTCAAGAGAGTGTTGACAGCCTCAGGTACACTCTCATCAAGGAGAAAATGTTGTGCTGACGGTAATTGCACCTCGGCTGCAATATTCAACTTGCCACGTTACCACCATGTCGTGCAGCTTTACGACAAAATAAACTGCCGTAGATGTGAACTATCAGGTTGTAATATGGAGGACTGGCAGTACCTCCCGTTGTAAGTTGTAGACTTTCATCTAAACTGATGGACAATGGATAGGCACTAAAACTGGGCATTAGAACCAATATGGGTTGATTGTCCGATTCTTCACGAAGCTCTTGCAGATGACGTAGAGAGATTGATACAAGTGATTCGGGGGTGCGAAGATTCAGATGATCAGGACTCTCCAACTGTTTCATCAGAGAACGAAGAAAGCGATGCTCTGAGATGCGTGATCCGACTAGGTCACCAACAAAAAATCAACATTCCCAACTTATGACACTGCGATTCATTACACCATCAGCTATGTTACTTTCAATTAGGCCACTGCCAATTATGACACCGCCGATTATGACACCGTAGCTATGTACTTCACATTGACACTGCCACCGCTGACACCATCAGCTATGCCAATGTAATTAGGACATCAGCAATATCACTGCCAATTACGATACCATCAACTATGTCACTTTCAATTATGACCAATTATGACCCACCAGCCAACCATGCACTTAAAATCTCAACTTACGCCCGATCTAGTGTACATACGGACGATATAGCCTGGAGCTAGCACACATTTGTAACACATCTCAATGTACAAAAGGTTTGAGTGATTATAATATGTTGACAGAATGACAGGAACCCCTGAAACGTGATTCTTAAGTGCCGCAAGTGGTGCTAGGAGAGGGGGCCAAACAAAGTTTGTACAGGGGTCAATTTGTAATTGTCCCAATCATGTTGAAAAGCACAAAGTTATGTGTCTAACCAAAGCGATTCAGAAAAAGGTATAGTTTGAATCTGTACAGCCTAAGTTTAGGTTATAGGCCTAAAAACAGCAAAAAATCAATTATAAGGGTCAATTTCACGTGTACAGGGGTCAATTTAAAGTCGCTCCGATTTGGAGTAAAAAATGGGCAAATTATTGGTGAGAGTTCATAGGATTAAAATAAGGAAAGTTTTGAATGTCTTAAATGCTAGTTTCCGATGTAGGGGGCACAGAAGGGCAACGTCCATTGCATTTCACTGGGGCTTTGATCTGTTACCCCCTACTTTCTTAAGCAAGCAGTTGAGACACTCAAAACTATTCCTTAGTTTGTATCCTATGAGCTCACTAATAATTGCACCATTTTTTATCCCCATCGGCGCAAGCAATTTAAAATTTGACCCCCTCCCTGTACAAATGAAATTGACCCTTTTTATTGATTTTTGCTGTTTGTTAGCCTATAACTCTGAAAAACTTTAGGATGTACATATTACAAACTGACTTTATGCATCCTTATGGTTAGACACCATATATGGTGCTTTTCAACATGATGGATCATTTTACCAATTTGCACCTGGTACAAATTGTTTTGGCCCCCTCTCCTTAAGCACCACTTGCGGCACTTTTAAGAATCAAGTTTCAGGGGGGTTCCGGTCAGTTTTGTCAAACATATTTAATCACTAAAAACCTTTGTACTTGAATTGTGTACAAATGTGTGCATAGTCCCGGGTTAATATAAGTGTGCACTATCGATATTGTCAACTTAAGTCATAGATGCCTTTCAAGAAACATTGGTATATACCAAATCACAACCAAACTAGGTCGTTACCAATGACACGCCAACTCTGTCACCACCACATTTTTCACTACCAACTACTTTGTTTTGGGCCATAATGTATCTTCTAAATATGTCAAATCCATCACTCACTCCATGTTACCAAATGAATGGCTTTTGTTCAATTCGGACACTATATTTTCTACTTGGTGATCTATCCCAATGGAGGGAATAAGTCAACCAAATAACCATGGCTGCCATAGAACCCCGTAAAGTACCTTTGATCTTTTTGGATTCTTGACCTTGTAACCACATAGGTTATAGAAACCAGAATCATGCTTCTACCTCTATCAAAGCGAATGTATGTAAATGACTAATCCATTTTTTCTTGGCGGCCATTGTGAAATTCAAGATTGCTGCCCCACATGTTGGTCAGCATTGTTATCAATGGCGTCATGAATTCCCTTGACCCTAAAAACATGGGTGTAGTTCAGACACCGAATTTTGCCTCCACGAATCTCAGGGACCAAGAGTTAGGCACAAAAGTAGTTAATGGTGGGGCCCATTGAAATCAAGATGGCTGCAAAAACTAAATGGTCTAGCATGGTCTCATTGAATTCCTTGCCCCTAACTTGGTTCTCTACTCATCAAAATGGTGTTATGTCAAAAATATGGATTTCCTACACCTACAACCTCTAAAAACGAGGTGTGGTATTACACATAATTCTAGGATGAGTCTGTCAAAATGTGTACTTTAATATGACAGCCGGCGGCCATTCTTGGAATTCCAAATCCCTCATACCATGTAAACATGGACTTATTAATGATAAAACTGATGTCAGAAATGAATCCCAGCACCTAAAACCCCAATAACGTTTGTTTTTATGTATTAAAACAGTAATACTAGGTTAATAAGTCATTCAAAAATGGTACTTTTATATGGATGCCGGCGGCCATATTGGAATTCCCACATCCATTTACCATGTAACATGGACTTAATGATAAAAACCGATGTCAGAAATGAATTCCCAGCACCACACAAAAACCCCTAAAAACGAGGTATTACACATACCTTTAGGTATCAACATTAAAATTTATATTGTAAAATGGCTAAACCGGCGGGCATCTTGGATTTTCGGAATTCGCAGCCGGTCTCGAAAACAAAGCCCTGTGTGTTCTAAAGGTAAAAATGGTCCAAAACTCCAAATTCAAGTCTCAGAAATCGTGGGATGAAATTGTAGCGGGGGTTCTCCGCAGGTCCTGGACTAATGTAGTCAATGTATTTGTCTATCACAATAGTTAATGAAGTAAAAAAGATAATTGTTTTTGACCATCACAAACTCATCCCAGCTCTCAATTAGTTTCTTCATTGACATTATTTCTATTTGTTTAAATTCAAATTAAAACTTTGTAATTTATAAAATTTTGAAATATTCATCCAATTCTCACTTCCACTAATTTTGTATGGGGGTAAGACGCAATTGCATTGAACCCCACTATCATGGTTAGCACAAACATTGAAACATAATTTCACATAACTTAAGAATGAAGTATATAAAGGTATTCACAGTGATGATAATTGGTCTACGTGATGGTATCTCCTTGTAAATTTAAATAAGGTGTCTGTCATTAATAGATACAAACCAGGTGTTGCTTTGTTCTTTTAGACTGATATTTATTGCTTGCAGGGATACCATAACAGATAAAATGTAATCAGCTAAATAATATTGGCTCGGTTTGTTAGCCGAACCATGGTTGAACATTTCATGTCAACCCGAGAGTTCGTAATTGTGATTTTGATAGATAATCAATAGATTTTAAATAGATGTTCAATTGGCGTTATTTAGAATGTCTTCGATAGATGGCTGAAAAATACTTCCTTGCTCTAAAGCAAGCACTTTTCTTGCCGTTTTTTGCTCCTGATCTTCCCCCTTCCACTTGCAAGACATTTCCCAAATAGCACTTCCCTAATCACCTGTTTTGTACAGCCCTGTCAAGACTATGGATGGTGAAATTGATGAGACCCATATTGTGTGTGAATACCTTTATAACTTACCTGTGCGATCACATGAACTGACAGAAAAAATATTTAGGTTACTATATTGTGCAATTAAGTACATTAGAACTAAACATAAATGGAATGCATGCCTACACATACATATTATTTAAAGTAATTATACAATCTAATGATAACCTTGGAAAGATTTTGTACTAGTAACAATAATTGAGATTTCCAGATAACACTGTTTATGGAAGGTTTTCAAAAACCCAATATTAATAACAATGATTAAGGAAGGTTAAAAAAAGAGTGACATTTTGCCAACATACTGACGGACAGAACAGTCATCAGCAATGCCACAAAATTCATTTGAAGCTGTTGTCACTCATGTCAAAGGTCGCCAGGGTCATCATGACGCATGGAGAAGTTTCATCATATAAAAATTTCTTATTGGTGTGCATGGCTCATCAAGTAGTTGTTTAATGGTTGCAAGAATGGTTGTGCATGTAAAACAACAACAGCAGCATTCACTTTCCAAGTATAAAATGACAAATTCAACAGCAATAATGTTATAAGATATAAAAATTGCTATACAAGTTGATTCCACCCAAAATACTGAGAAATTCAGTATTGGGAATACAAAATTAGCCCTTAAATTTTGCACACTTTTCACAATGCATTTGCTTTACATGCACAATCCTATATTGCAACCGTTATCACAAATTTTTGATATGTTGGTAAAATTAGCCTAAGTCACATGCACCAATAAGACATCTCGCATGCTTCATATTAACCCTATTGACCTCTGACTTGAGTAACAATTATGCATTGTGAAAAGTGTGTAAAAAAACAAGGCTTAAAAAGTACCGATCTAATTTTTTATTTTATTGATGTGAGAATACTACTTACAAAAAGGGTTGTCTTACAATTATGCTGCCATACTTGTTATTCTGTCACTTGCTAGCACCTTTTAAGTAGTACACAAGTTTTACACTAAACCGTATGATTTTAAAACAAAAACATAATTTGGTTGCCTTACTTAATACATTTCATGATATTTCCAAAACACATGGTTAGGTGGCATTTTCTTTGGGTCCCAAATCTTTAGGGTGTCATGAATTTTGACATACTAAAAAAAGAGGGTTATAAAAGTGTAAACCTAAAATGTGAGCATATTTTTTCTTAAATTTCAAATTCAATAGAAATGGCATCAAAATATTAATGCCCAGAAATAACTTCAGACTGCATTTCAAATTCAATTTTTTCGGGCCCTTATATCAAAGGGGTGGAATAAACTTGGGGGCATAAAAGACTGGCTATTCCAATATTTGGGATCTTCCTTCCAAAGAAAATGACAACCCTTAGTTATTTTTAATAAATGCAGATTATACTTAAGAACCCGATTAAAAAGTGCAAGTATTTTCAAATAAGTTACTTTGATTACATTCGACTAATGATCAATAGCATTTATAAACTTGTATATAACTGTTTGGAATCCCATTTTGAATTGCAACTGGACTTTGGGATTTATTATTCACTAATTCTGATTTTAAAAAAAATAAAATTACTTTTTAAATTTGTTTTAATACTCCAATTACTGGACAATGTACTTTCACATTACGGGCTACAGGGAGCCCCTGTATTGTACTCTGAAAGTCACCACCAAGAATTTTTTTTAATGATCACAATATTGTTATAGCAGCATTGAAACCATTCCTTTATGTACATCAAATGGTATCTCACACACCTGCTACCAAATCGGTCTTATTACAATATATTACAAAATTTACACTAGATTGATTGATTGCATATTTATACATACTTGTTCATTGGTAAACACTCGCCTTAAATTCACACTAATCACGATTCTTTTGCCAGGGTATAGAAAACAAAATTAAAGAAGTTAAGTATGTACTTTGCCACCTGCCAATTAGATGTGGAGTGGAATGGTTTAGTTCTGTGATTGTCTAATTACTATAAAACAATCGTAAGTTGCTCCAAGTTAGTTTACTTGCCAAAAATCTTTTGTAAATGGGATATAGAAAATTTGGCCGTCCTTGTAAGGGGAAAAATGTGTCTGGTTGCTGTAACATGCTGACAAATTTAGAATGCGTGGGGGATTTTTTCTTCAAGTTTTACTACTTTCACAAAACACACCCAATTTCTATAATTTAGGTGCTTTTACCAAATTAAGGAACTTGGGGTGTTCTTTCCAAAGGCTTTAACATAAAAAAATGGTAGGTTAAGTTTTGACAATCTCATTTCTTTGACGTGGCCTACTAATAGAAACATCTAGCAAATTTTCCATAAAATAAATTGCTCACAAAAGTTTTTTTTTCTGAATAAACTTGTTCATCACTGCCGCATCCTAGATTACAATAAACTAACAGCATTGATGATAAGGCATGCTAACTTTTTCTTTAATTTTGGCTCAATTCTTCAAAGCTCCTTTCCAATAATCTTTGGTTTCAGAACAATTTTTTCAGTGTACTTCATTATAAGCACCTAAAGCACATAATCAGCCATTAAATACTCTAAATAAACTTGTTTCATAAGATGACTCACAGTACTGAGATATTCCTACACAGAAATTGTAGGGTAGAACAGTCAGTAAAATAAAACCCATTATATGACGAGCAATTGCTAAAAATGTACATGCGTTTTACATGAGGGACCAATTTGGCACAAGAAGTATCTTTCATATAACATGAAACTCTTTCCCATCAAGCTAATATAATCAGTTTAATTATTGCAAATAGTCTCCTTGACTTTGGGCCCTCAAAAGTTTTAAATTCATGTGTTTAAATTCTAATGACTTTGTTAATAACTGTTGAACAATTGCATTGGGTGTGAAACAAATAATTGTGATGGCTAGCAAGGGTTTTTATGGTTTACCCCACTGATGTTCAAGCAGGTTCCGATCCCTGGATTGGGCCCGATACTTTCAATTGGTTTGCAGCAGCCCAAACTGGCTCTTGAAAAGTTCTTGGGTACTTGACGTGCCCCTGCTCGACTGGGAATTTCTTCATGACTGACATAGTATATCATTTAAATAATAACTTCATATATGAAGATATCTTAGCTTAAAAAATTTAACATAACATAGTTTGTAAGTCAGGTCTAACTAACATTAACAAATACATTTCAAAATAAATATTTCACGTGAGCTGGATCATTTTTGGTGACAAGAATTTTTTTTAGATCAAATCTTTGAAAAGGCAAATTATTAAGAACAGGAAAATCATCAACAATAATACACTCAAAATGAGCTCATTTTCCTCCTCAGCCTAATCATATATAATATTATCTGGCAAAAAGGTTACAAAATGAAGACATACTCATGACACTGACAACATACATCTTAACATTTATCTCGTACAAGACTCTACGTTACTGCCACATTACTTAGCATTCTCTGGTAGATCAAACAAATTATTTGTATTTGCTACCTCTGGAAATTAAAGGCACTATCATTGATTGCCTAAATCGGAAAAAATCATAAAAATCAGATTTTGCATTTTTGCAACAGGCATAGTTATCATAAACCAACAACCTACAAGTGCACCAAACACCAAAAACGCCTAAAAACGACCAAACGATATTTTAGTCATTACTGTCCGTACGGACACTTCTTATTACACGTAAGTTGAATGGAGATTCAGATCGTTTCCATGCTGTTTTCTTCCTTTTCTCTCATTTTGTTATTGAAAAATCTTATGAGAATTCTACAGACTTATCCTTCACTTTAAAGCTATTTCTTCAAAGTCAAATATTTGACTCTTTTTGGTGGATTACTGATAATGTCTTTACCTGGATACGGAATAAGGATCATGCATATCCCTGTAAAATATTAAGAAATGTATCATATATGTGTTATGTAAGGACTTATGATAATACTAGTACTATATAAGAACAATTTGGTATCCTAATAGGTGGGCTCTTTTAGTTTTATCAAAATTGTATACAATGGCAAATGATAAGGAAGCCCATATTATAAGAGTAGTTAACATGATCAGATTCAAGACATGAAAGGTACATTTGTCCAGAATGTGGTTAATTAGGATTAAAATGATTCCAATGGAATGTTAGGGTAGTCTTCAAACAGCTTCAGCTTTCTTTTGTAACTTATATATATGCAATGTGGTAGTGGATGAGCTAAATCAAATCTAGTTGATAAAATTAGTACTTTTTTCTAATATACATTATTACAACTACATCAGCGGATCAATCACATGACATGATTAAATCTTAGGGCAGTGGGTAAGCAAATCAAAATATCTGTGCATCAAAAGCCTTTACAATATAAACAAATTTACAGCGATGACTACAGTTATTATGTTCAAAACATTCAGTAGAAATGAAAGTTTTTCTAATGAAAAAAGTTTGCTCAAAAATAGGCAGTATCTCAAGATAAAACAACACAAAGAACAAAAATATATTTTCATATACTTCTAAAGGTTTCATCCCAGAATGTGAAAATAGTGCATGGGATGTCTGTCACAAAGTGACAGGTATTATTGCTAACTAAATATACTTGAGGCATACAACTTTTTGTATTTTCCCTCTATTGGCAGTGGTTGTGTTTTACAGGTTTTCACAGGGCTAGAATTTCGGTGAGAATCCGAGAATCGATTCTCGCAAAGATTCTCGTAAACTGATTTGCGTGAATCAATGTTGATTCTCGTAAACTTAGAACTTAACACAGTAGTGAATTAGATGATTCCCGCAAAATTTGTTTTACGGAATCAAGACCGATTCTCGCACACAGCGACGAAATTCTATCCGTTTTCACCATTGATTGATTGAAAATGTTAACTAACCAACTAACCATACATGATACTTCTGACTAGACTTAGTAGAGTAACCATCCACATTACGTAAACCCAAGACTGGCAAGTCATAAATTTACTCCAACGTGAAAATGGCCTGCTACAGATACACTTGTACATTCAATGGATTACAACTGTAATCATCTTCAAGTTGGAGTAAATGGCCTGTCAGGTCTCAGGTTTTGTGTAACGGGTGGTTATCCGACCAGAATACAGCATTACCCTGGTGGGAATATATAACTACAGGACAGTGTGCAAATATGGACTTGGGTTTGTTTGTAAGTAGCCCTACTTCATCAAATATGTGCTTATGTCCGCAACGGTTTTCCTTATGCAACGCGTGTCCTATCATGGTACACCCATGGTTTTCAAACATGTAACAATAATGGATTGTCATTTAAATGAACAAATTACATAATAGAAATCTAACAGTTAACTGAAGCTTTAGTATTTTGCAAATTTTTTAACAGGAGCAGCATTGATATTTGAAACTATTGTAATTATCTTGTTTCAATGTGGTATAAATGGTGAACATTTTTTTTAAAATTAAAAACACATACCACTCAGTGTATTTCAGAATAGGAATGCCGATATATTGAGGTATTTGGTGTTTAATTACAATGGCTGCAACTGTATTGTACAATATTGGCTTCATGAGGGGCTAAAATTAAAGAATATTGATCAAGATTTGCATATTAAATTCTTCCATAGTAAAATTTCCAACTTGAAATGTCATAATCACAGAATTATGCTTTTTAGCAGTTTATATAGAAAATTGTATAATTAATATAGGCACAAGATATGTGAACTGATCCGATGCACCATGGCCAATGTTGGGAAATCACTGTCATAACTTGTTTTTTTTTTTTTTTTTTTTTTTTTTTTTTTTTTTTTTTTTTTTTTTTTTTAGTTATTTAGTTACATTCGTTCTAGTGTTTAGCCAATCAGAGGCCTTACGGGGTTACCATGGCAACCAGAGCAAAAATTTTCATGGATTTTAAAACTTTGTGACATGGGCTACAATATTATATATCACATGTATATACCACTATTTAGGAAAATTAAGAAAAATCATTTCAAAGTTCACTGCTTCAGACCCCATACCCCCCCTTAAGCTCAGTTATATGTTTGACTCAATTATAAGGTTAAGCTTAAGCAGATCGAAGGAACCTTAAATTGTTGGCGTTTCTCATTGTGTGGCCTTCGCATGCATGATTGACCCGTATACTTTTGCTTTAGCCCAGAAAATGTCCTGGGTGAAACTTCTTCTGGATGACGATTATGTCAGTTATGGAAAACAATTGAGTGGTCTTCATTAGACCATAGGGATATGTTATGGTTATCATATGCCCCAGAGAATATATTGAATAAGCTGAATAATACTCAAATGGCGGATTCTCTTAGAACTTGGTATTTTTTTTTTTTTTTTTTTTTTGACAGGTATTATTGCTAACTAAATATACTTGAGGCATACAACTTTTTGTATTTTCCCTCTATTGGCAGTGGTTGTGTTTTACAGGTTTTCACAGGGCTAGAATTTCGGTGAGAATCCGAGAATCGATTCTCGCAAAGATTCTCGTAAACTGATTTGCGTGAATCAATGTTGATTCTCGTAAACTTAGAACTTAACACAGTAGTGAATTAGATGATTCCCGCAAAATTTGTTTTACGGAATCAAGACCGATTCTCGCACACAGCGACGAAATTCTATCCGTTTTCACCATTGATTGATTGAAAATGTTAACTAACCAACTAACCATACATGATACTTCTGACTAGACTTAGTAGAGTAATACCATCCACATTACGTAAACCCAAGACTGGCAAGTCATAAATTTACTCCAACGTGAAGATGGCCTGCTATAGATACACATGTACATTCAATGGATTACAACTCTAATCACCTTTAAGTTGAAGTAAATGGCCTGTCAGGTCTTACAACTCTAATCACCTTCAAGTTGAAGTAAATGGCCTGTCAGGTCTCGGGTTTTGTGTAACAGGTGGTTACCCGACCAGAATACAGCATTACCCTGGTGGGAATATATAACTACAGGACAGTGTGCAAATATGGACTTGGGTTTGTTTGCAAGTAGCCCTACTTCATCAAATATGTGCTTATGTCCGCAACGGTTTTCCTTATGCAACGCGTGTCCTATCATGGTACACCCATGGTTTTCAAACATGTAACAATAATGGATTGTCATTTAAATGAACAAATTACATAATAGAAATCTAACAGTTAACTGAAGCTTTAGTAGTTTGCAAATTTTTTTAACAGGAGCAGCATTGATAATTCCAATATTTGAAACTATTGTAATTATCTTGTTACAATGTGGTATAAATGGTGAACAATTTTTTAAAATTAAAAACACATACCACTCACAGTGTATTTCAGAATAGGAATGCCGATATATTGAGGTATTTGGTGTTTAATTACAATGGCTGCAACTGTATTGTACAATATTGGCTTCATGAGGGGCTAAAATTAAAGAATATTGATCAAGATTTGCATATTAAATTCTTCCATAGTAAAATTTCCAACTTGAAATGTCATAATCACAGAATTATGCTTTTTAGCAGTTTATATAGAAAATTGTATAATTAATATAGGCACAAGATATGTGAACTGATCCGATGCACCATGGCCAATGTTGGGAAATCACTGTCATAACTTGCCCATAAACTTAGCTTACAAATGCTGAAAATCGTCATCTCAAGCATGCTTACATTAAGTTATGAATATTTTAGAGGAGATATTTAAGTAATGGAGTGTTCTCACACAAATCCAGGAAAATATTTGTAGTACTCACTCAGATATTTTGACGATCCTATCAGGAATCCTGTTCACTGTATGAATGGTGTGGAAAAATTAGAAGTTGGCAACACCTTTTGGCTTGGTGTTGCCGAATTTGGTAGTTGCCATTTGGTGATGACTTGGTCGAAAATCTGATCAAGCTTGTAAGCCCCCTCTGTTCTTGTTCTAGTGTTGCTTCCCCCTGCTTCTAATTTTTCCACATCATTCAAACAGTGAACAAGACTCCTGATAGGATCGTCACAAATATCTTAAGTGAGAGTATAATATGTTTTCCTGGATTGTCGTGAGACACATTACTTGATTTATGAACAATCCTGATGAATCTATTTACCGAGATATTTGTTTTTAAGATCTTTGTCTTTACCAATAAATCAATATTTATCAATGCTGTCATTGGCTTGAGTGGATTTGATCGAATCACATAATTTGTCAATACTACTACTACAGCCGGCGGCTTAGCAAGATTGATTCTGAACATTTTCTTGGGATGGAACTTGCTAAAGACAATGGACCAAACATTCCTAACAACTTAAAATACAAAACGCCACTTAAAATGGAGCTTATCACACAAATTTAGAGTTGTCACTTTGGTTGCAACCATTCAAAATTCACATTTCATAAAAATAAAGGCACACTCTCCATTATATACAAAAATGACAACCAAGTTAGCAAAAAAAAAATTATTGTTTGCTTGCTGTAACCTGAGAGACCCACAATTTTTTAGAAGGAAAAAAATTAGGAGTCAACAAAAGCATTAAGTGTGAAGATTTGGGTATTTTAGAAAAATATCAATTGGTAATTGTTTTATCTTGATTCAAAAGTACCCAACTAAATTTTAAAACTGAAGTGTTATGCCTTAATCTAAGAGCAATTACTGTAACAGGAAAATTACCTACCGCCCCTGCTATTTTTGGTGTATTACGGCAAACAAACAAAATTTCTATGCCTTAGCATATCAATACACAAACGTAATGATTAACACATATCTGTGTACTTTTTAATAATAACATTACAGCTGTCATTGTTAATTGATACTTTTGCGTTTATCAAAATGCTGAATATTAAATTTTTAGCTTTGGGATTATTGTGCGAATAATAGTTTATTTACATCAAATGTACAATTATTTATATATACACTCACAAAATCAGTATTCACATTGTACCTATTATAACATTTCAAACCTCAAACCCCTTAAAAATAAAAGACACCACCAGAATCAAGACATGTATCTGAAATGAAGTTGGATAATTTTAAGGGATTTTATTGGCATAAACTATGCGGCACAGATATAATGAAATATCCCTAAATAAGACGTACAGGATGGGTGTATGGGTTTGGAGATGCCTTGCGAAAAAAATCCAGATTATTCCGACAAATATCACAACTGTGCAGAAATAATGGAGCTGCCATCTTTATTCCTGTGCTATATTTACAACACCGCACGCAATACCGAAACAGAAGCAAGAGAAGTCATTCACGCTGGCCTTCTGCTTTCGGTATTGCGTGCCGGCCGTTGTAAAAAAATTTATTATAATAAAATAAAAAATAGTAGCACAGGGAATAAAAGATGGCAGCTTCCATGGATTGCCGGTACAGAGTGTGATAGTGTCGGAATAATCTGGCTTTTTTTTTTTTTTTTGTTTTTTCGCAAGGAATACTCCAATGACCATGACAACCATCTGGTAGTCTTATTTAGGGATATTTCATTATAATGTGCCGATAGATTTATGGCCAATTACAAACAAAAAAAATCCCTTTAAGTATTTGGAGCATAAAATTATGAGATAAGCTCTTTCCGATAGACACTCGGCACCAAGCAAAGTGCTCACATACTACGAGTTCAAGCACGCTGCATGTTTTTGCTTTAGGTTCCCTCAGATAATAGAACACATATAGACATATAGCTGGAGTAGGTTGAACTTTGAATCACTCTGAGTTACAATATGCTCATCCACCAAGGAACAGTTCAGTGGGTTGTACTTGTACATTTATTGATATGAACTGACCTAGTGTGATCTGGGTATCATACATCATACCCAAAAAACAGGGGGTGTATTTTTTAAATATATTGGTGAATGAAAGCTACTGAACTGTGCCAAGGGAATTGAGATCTTACTAGCTCATAGTCTCAGAGTGAATACTCCTGAAAATTGTGTTAAGTCTATGCCCAAGTATGTTCACATAATGAATTATGTACAAACCATTTCACTTCAATTTTCACTACAGTATCTTTAAGGGGATTAAAGGAGATGTATGCCAAAACAAGACTAGGCCCGGGAGGGGGCATTCCAATTTCATAGGTGATGCATATAGCATCATTAGCACCAAAAAACACAATTTTTTAAAACCTCACCCAAAGACCCCACATTTTTGAAAACTTTACCACTATTACCCAAAGACCCCTATTTTTAAAATTTTTCACCAAAAGACCCATATTTTCTTATAAAATTATGCAAAAATACCAACTAAAGACCCTGTTTTTTAAATATTTTGCCAATTTGACACCCAAAAAAACAATGTTGGAGTTGGCTGTCTCTCACCCAAAGCCCCCATTTTTTGAGTCCTCTGTCACTGAATACACTTGGGTTTGGAAGTACCAGCCTAACACCCACATCCATTTCATATGTGAGCTTAACAGGTGGGGGCACACTCTCCCCAGATGGGTTTGACTAGGAAAGTCAGCCTAACCTTTCGGGAAAGGGAAAGCTGGAAGGAAGGAAAAGAGAGGAAAGAGTGAGAGGGGGGAGGGTGAAAGGGAGAAGGAAAGAGGAAGAAGTTGAAAATGTTGTAATGTGAAATGATTTAGTGCATTCCCAAGACAGGCCCCTTAGGATTTTGGAGGCATTGGTGAAAAAAATTGTGAACAAATTTAAAGACCTACATTTGCACCAGACAAAAATGATCCACACCCAGGTAAATGATGAGCTCCCCTACCCCCACGACCCCTGGATGCAGAATATAAATCTACATATGATGTCATTCAGCCCTGTTAGGCCAAGAAAAACTTAGCTAAAAATTTGAAGTGAACTTGGGCATAAGTTATTGTGTGAACATACCTGTAATTTAACACTTCTCCTAAATACTACTTGACATTCCCATATTTCTCCTTGACATTACTGCTTTCTTACTTTACATGGTGTGCAACTATGAAACCTTTGGACACTTCCAGGAGTGAATAAAGCACGCTCTTCCATACTGGTCTGGTTTAAATGGCGAATTACCAGAGCACACACACCTAAACTTCCGCTCTGCTGCACTCCATTCAAGATTGCTATATTGTCCACCATCAGTTGAACATGCTAAACCTGTTATAATTTCATTCTGTTGGCAAAAGTTTAGGATTTGATGAGAAATTGACTACAATTATTATCTTCATAACTACTGAAAAGCTTGAATGAAATAAGACATACACTCCCATGTTTGCGAAAGATTAAATCATTGCACCAAAAGCACCAAAAACGATTATTGAAAAAAGCAGGAAGCAAGGATAAGCATCTGCACTACACCATTTCCGATCTGAAGTGGACACCAACGCCAAAACAGGAAAGATTTTTCCCGGAGTGTTCTGGGCATTTTTGTGTGCTGCAAAATACTGCAAAATTTGCTGCTGTTTCTGTAAGGCACCGTGTACTTTTGTAGCATATCGTACAAATGTAAATAATTATTAAAGCTTTTTCACATTTGGTATTTGTGGTCTAGAATCACTTTTGATCTAGAGGTTGTGAGTTTGAGTCCCGCTGCAGCAGCCACCATGCTGGGCAGTTGAGCAATGCACTTTACCTTGACTGCCTCTATAGTGCTTTTATCTTCTTCAGGTCAGTGACGTCAGAGCGTAATGCAATAGTCGCAGCGTTAAATTGCAAACGTTGATTCAAAGCACTAATGTACGCATGTGCACGTATAAAGGCAGTGTGAAAATTTACGCACAAAACAACTGCCTGAACATGTTGACGTCACTGACTCGAGAAAGATTAAATGGAGTATAAACGGGTGAAATATAAAGCTGCATATCTACTTAACTGGCAGGGTGCCTAATTGAAGCAAAACGATTCTGATGATTTCCAAGTGGCAGGGGAATTATTTGCTATGCAAAAGGCAGTGATATAAAAAAACTTTAAAAAATCGTCATCAATTTGATCTGTTTTGTGCATTAGCTTCATAAGCTATGATTTCAAGTAAACTGGTGCAGTTCACCATCACGACCACAGCAAGTTGCAGTGACGTCGGTCTCAAGTCCAAGTTGGACGTCTCATTTCAAAGTCGGAAAGCGTGCGCAACATATTCCGCATCTCATGCACACAAAAATCACACAATGATACTAGACACAAAAAGCACACATAAGCATACTAACAGCATATTAACTACATGACATGCTACGACGTTGCAGGACACTTCCAGAAGTGAATTGTGCAGTCTCTTCCAAAAATGTTGTCCCGGTAGCTGTCTCCAAAGCAAGTGCATTTAAAATAGCCCGTAGCAGGACTGTCTAGGAAAGTGGATGTTCCCCCGAGGGTGGAGCATGTCACACCAGTGAAGACGTAATTCTGTGGGTTCACAGGGGAAAAACACAGCAAGCAAGCAACCGGCATGCATTAATGTTCATGCCTGGAAACCACAGACCAAGAAACTGGAGTCTACAACAATGCACGGTGTTAACAATACAGGCCAGATTCTTACTTGCAGGGGTAGCCTGTATACAGCTACTCCATCTGTATTTCAGAAGTTATACACATTTGCACTCAGAGCCGTAAATGATTACAGTACCCAAAATACCGTTCTTTCAAAATAAATTGGTTACTGGGAGACTGTAATGGGTTCCTTTGCAGTACATAATTTTATGTCTTGGGAGTCCCCAATTTTGGATTCTCATTTGTTCAGTCTTCATGTATATCAATAAACCCTCCCTTTTTTTTTTTTTGAGGTCACTTTTTCCAAATGTCTACAATTGTTGAGGTCACATTTTTAGGTCACAACTTTTTTTCAGGAATTTTCTACAATTGTGGAAAAATTCAGATTTCCTCAATTTTGAACCAAATGTCAGAACAGAAACATGGAAAAGCAGGGCAACTTGTGTTAAATTTTGCTTACTTAAAATCTCTTAAGGTATGGCTAGGGTCCACTTTTTGGCAGAGATTGGGAATTATATGGGTCCCTACTTCCAGACTTTGGCTCTTATGTCTACTATGAGCTTCCACTAATAGGTGCATTAAATGTAGAGACTGTACCACAAAAGAGTACTCCCCACATCAACTTGGCTATTTCTTGACATTACATGCATAATGACCCCACAATTTACCAGGCAGCTAAATAAAGGGCACCAACTCACTTGGATCTGCTTTTATCACTTGTTTTTTTTTTTGAGTTCATAATAAAGTCTCGAATTGGGCATAATTAAAAAACCAGATTCATCAAAATGCAACCATCCATTCCGAATTTTAAAAACTGGTAAAATACGTACATTGAAGTTGATTTGAATCCATCACGCAAACAATGTTGGGTGGATGCCTACAATGAAGACACATATACGTGCGAACGCAATGATGTTTCATAACTTTCACATGACAGATAAATGAGTCACTTGACAAGATTGTGACAGGTCTATGAACCAGATTCTAACTCACATGGTAGCCTAGAATCCTGTATGCTATTCTGTGTCTGCAGGGGAAGCAGTATAGCCAGTAATCCATAGCCAGCCATGTGGTGGACAAGATAGACACATTCCAGTAATACAATACATTTCACCCTGTAATGATCCCTGTGCAACGGCTTAAAAATGGATCGATTGACAGCTTAATTAATTGTAGTCCTGGAATGTAGCATCTTGTCCACCAACAAGTCTGGTGGCTGACGCCATATTGGAATACGGTCTATAGGTCTTCATAAGACACAGTTATGACTATGGACCAGTGATTGCCTCCCCAACTACACCAGCGCTAAATGCCACCACAGGTAGTGTGCTGCAGCAATGAGGGCGCAGACACTTGTTTTGTCTTTGCGTTTTTACTCCTTTTTGAGAAAATCACAAAATTGAAATGACGCAGTGTCAAAACCCCCTATAACATCCACATTCTATATAAAATGGAAAGATTATGTGTCAAAAATATGAAAAGAAAAATAAATCAAACACAAGAAATGTTCATATGCTCTGAAAGCCAAGTAACCAGCAGCTATTCAACAACATCACCGGCTGTTGAAGCTGCGTGCTAAAAAAAAACATGGTATCTTGGCTGGTGAGTGACAATCTTAGGTACGTAGTCCCTTTCTATTCAAAGTGCTTGACAGCTAAAAACACAATCATATAACATGAAGAATTCTGGCCATGTAGAGTAGTCCCAGTGACAAAAATGGCGTAAATGGGTAAATAGACATTTACAGCAATCAGGGGTAGCATTAAGGCATTAAGGTAGGTCATTTTCCAAGTCATCAGCATTGTGACAATAATGGCAAAAAGGGTGTATCTTACATTTAGTTCTCACATAATGCTTCCTTTACTGTGATTTGTGACTTTTTATTTACTCACATGGAAAAACGGTTTAGAAGTATGAAACAATATTTGCACATTTCTCATTAAAGCCAAGTTGATGTGCTCAAGTTAAGAGATGACTTGTTGCACTACACGTAGCACTATGCAAAAAGACGATGACATCGTCTCATACATCTGGTCAAACCAATATACTGTTAGTAATCAGTATAATTTTCAAGTTATATAATTTTTTACAGTCTCAACAGTTTTGCTGTTATCAAGTTGCAGTTTCAAATGATGGGTCAAAATATTTGCAGTTATGAAAAAGCGAAAAGTCAACCTCCACAAAAAACTCCCACTCTGCAGTATAAACACAGTGCTCACAGAGCTAGGGCACACTACTTCAAGATACGATTTACCAAAGAGGCCCTTATCCTCTCTCTCTCTTCTCCTCTTCTCTCTCTTTCTTTCGCATCCACATAATACCTGGGGAATTTGGAAACTTCTGTGAAGTCTAGGTTTGGTGCAAGGCAGGAAAATATTATGCAACAGATTGCCACTATTACTAAATATGGACCATTTTCACAACATTACATTGCAGTGCCACTATCAATGGATACCTTTAGAAGTACTCCTACTGCTTACATGACAATAAGAAGTACAGTCCCATTGCATATTCTGATCAATGGCGCAGAGTGGAGCCTCTTTCACTCAGCATTCAATTGTTACCCTGATTCTGATTCACTCAAAAAACAAAAGTAGGGGATCTAGTTTAGTGGGAGAGGGGGTCCGTGACCCCCCTGAAATCAATTTCTTATCGATGTCTCTATATCAGAAAAAATGACGTAGAAAACGATTAGCTATTTAAAAAATCAAAAATGGTCCCACGTGCCATTTTTAGGTTAAATTATGCAAATGAGGGATCGCCATTACAGAAAAATATAGTTTCACCCGTATCTCAACAACAAGAAACAAAAATTTGTTCTTTAGAGCCATTAAGACAGCTGTGCCATGCATATTTGTATTGTTGTTTTGCTTCGGATCCAACATGGCAGCCAACATGGCCCCGCCTCAACAGATATACAAAAGTATAAAAATCTAAATGCGCTTATTTAGTCGTATAGTCAAAAAGGAGAAAATAACAGTGTCTTGAACATTAGAAATCATATCTGCCTGTTTTTGCTTAGGGATGAGTATATTTAACATTCAATATGGCGGCCAATTTGTCAGCCTTCAAAATGTGTTTAAAACTTAGAAATTAACTTAGTTGTCCAATAATTAGGATGAAAGATGTGAATTAAAGGGATGAGATAAGCGTTTGACCAGTATAAAACACACAGTGGCAATTTTGTGTCTTAAAATTTAAGATGGCGGTCAATATGGTCACATTCAAAGAATTTAAACCTTAAAAATTACCCAATTTTGTAATATAATATAGACATAACACCCAGAAAGAATAATTAAGTGCAAATCTTAAAATATGTCTAATTCATTAGTAACTCATAACTGCTATTTGTTTCCAGTGGTATTTCTTAAATCCAAGATGTCGGCTAATAAAGCGCTGTCAAGATTTTGAATTCGGTGATATTAGCCGCCATCTTCATTTTCAAATAAGGTAACCAAACAAAAAATACTAGATTTGGGTGTAATTGGTCAAACGCACATTTTTCATACCTTAATTCACATTTTCATCCTAATTTGGGGACAATACCAAGGTAATTTCTAAGTTTTAACACATTTGAAGGCGGACCAAATTGGCCGCCATATTGAATGTTAAAGATACTCACAAAGCAAAACGGCGCAGATATGAGTTTCTAATGTCTCAAAGACATATATTCCTTAATTTATTTTCTCATTTTAGGACTATACGACTAAATAAAAAAGGCATTTAGCACTTTTATACTGTGCATTCTTGAGGACGGCCATGTTGGAGCCCTCTGGTTCCGAAGCAAAACAACAATACAAATATGCATGGCAAGCGGTGCTTTAATGGCGCTAGAAGAACATTTTGAGTTATTGTTGTTGAGCTACGGTGAAAATTATATTCTGAAATCAATAAAAAAAATAAACCTAATTTGCAGAAATTTACCTAAAAATGGCACGTGGACCAATTTGGAATTTTTTAAAAGCTAACGTTCTACGCATTTTTTCTGATATAGAGAAATCGATTAGAAATTTATTTCAGGGGGTTGCACGAGACCCCCTTCTACCCAATAACGTATCCTTGGTGTAAGACCTTGATGAAGGAAGAATCATATCAAGACTGTACGGAATAAAGCCTATGAACCTCATTTCAATTCTATTCATGTATAAATAGACTTCTCTTTATTCTTTTATTCTGAAATACATACAGAAACCCAAAGTCGCAAAAATTGAGTTATCATTACAAAAGATGAAGGAAGCTTATTTGAAAAATCCATGTCTCTGAGCATACATAATTGACAAAGTTTACAAACTGGTCCTGCTGTGACTACAGTTACTCAGATTAATCATTATTTTTTTTAAATTAAATAAATTGTGGTGTTAAATTATGGATTTTCTGGACTATTGTCAGAATCAGCATGAAAAACACATGCATTTCAAATGAGTCCAAACAAGCCTAGTCTTAGTTCGGTGCTTTGGAGATGGCTTCCCAAATTACCACAGGACTTTTGGGAAGCCATCTCAAAGCCGCTGATTGTGCTTTATAACCCATACAGAATCTACCAGTACCAGGGGGGGGTTGAATTGGTTTTAGATACTTACTTATTTGTCCAATTACCTCTAGTCAATTTCACTATTGGTCTGAGTGATCACATTAGGTTAATTCAATCAGTACAAGATAGCTGGAAATCAATTACTATTCTTATTTTTCTATGCAATAAAAGAAATTTTGTTTTGCTTACATGCATAAAGCGTCAGTAGTTTGAACATTGATAGTTACATGTCAAACTACTCTGTCTCATGTGCTATATTCCATTAAATTTCAAATAGTGCTTAGATAATTCATGAAAATGAAGCAAAATTAACTATATCCTAGGACACGCATGTCTTCAACACACCAAGTCAACATTGCCACATGGCAAACTAGGCTTACGGCTGAATGCTGGTGCCATGACTGACTTGGGTGAAAACAGGGAGCAACATTTTGAATTGGATTTTCCACCTTTTCATTTGATGTGAAATTTGCCACTATCATCATGTAAAAACTTTTGATGTGAAATAATATGAAACACCTCTCTGTTCAAAGTCTGGGATGAGATATTCTCCAAATGTAAGATTCTAAATGACTGCGATACAATGAGCCCACCTATATCCTTGTACTGATTGAATTACACCTGCAATTTAGATCGAATCTACTTTTTTAACTCCTTGCTAATGGACCCCACAAGAATCATTTCACTTTATTTAGGTGAGTCACACCAAGGAGACAAACAACAAAATTAACATAAAAACACACAATGCGTGGGATTCTAAAGGGCATGCTAACTCAGACCAGGGTTTAAATCAGGTTAGTCCTACATGAGTGGACATTTTATCCTTTCAAATACTCAAATGATGCTGTAATGGATGAGAACTTTTTGGCAAGATTTCCATATGTCCCCCTTTTTGAAGTTCCCAAGTAACAATTTCTTTTTATTTTTGGCCTTATGGTTAGGGAACTTGTTATTGTAAGGCCTAAATAAAACTAATTTTGTTTCCTGTAAGATTGCTTAAGGGGTACACATGGACTCTTTCCAAGTTTCTTGCAATTTTCATACATGTTGAAAGAAGAAAAAAGTCCACTTATGAAGGACTAACCTTATTTAAACCTGAGTTCAAAAGTTCACCCCTTAATCCACCTTATTTCCTTGCAGTCCGAATTCACATAACATCATTATTGAGAAGAAAGCCTGCGGAATGGGGAGATGGGGTTGGTAAGAGTTGGGATTCAACTGAAAAAGATGTTAATGTCTCTTTAAACGGGGTCGAAAACTAATCTTGGGCTTTTGCATCTATAATAGCTATGAATATTGTTTCGCTTCGCTTTAACCTTCTGGTAATCACAACGTCTTGAGAGTGAAGTCAAAGGTCATGGGTCTACAGGGGTCAGATTTTCAGAACATTTACAATCAAGTTCAAAACATATAGCAAACTGTTTCGTCTTATCACACAATCTGAAAAAATATAGTTTGCGATAGCCTCGCAGCATTGGGTGCTTGAGTTCCATTAACAACATGGCAAACAAACATTTTTGTTTTAAGCCTTTTAATTTGACAAATGTTTTGCATAGGCTTCAACTTATTGGACGGCCTTTATGACCTTTGACCTTGCCTATCATAGCCATGTCAAATGGTCAGAAGGTTGGCAAGGTTAAAATGTCACAAATTTTCTATATATACTAAAAACAACTTTGTTTCACTTTTTAGTCAAAATTGTGTTTACCTGCTGGGGATTATCAGCAGCATTAATGGAATGGGAATCAAGATTTCTTACAAGCCACACAATTAAAGCTAGATACGTCCCTCTCCTGGGCCAACCCAGGTGTTTAAGGTGGTGTCCTGGTCAACTCCACCTGCAGCTCTCTGAAAGCCGTACTCACACAAGGTAAGATTTCCTGCACCAGGTTCGCCCATGGGACCTTGGCTGCCATTATATCCCCGTGGTCCTGGCATCTTTGCTGATCACATCGAGTTCCTGATATATCGTCTGTTGAGGGCAGCGAGTTGGAATTGGTATTCGATGATCCAAATGTTGTACTTTGGAATTTACCATGTCAGCTGTCAAAATAACAAAAAGCATACCGCTTTTTAGTCACATCTCATGGAAAGTGTTGATTTGTAGTGACAAATGTTCATGTAAGAAATTTTGAGTATGGGCAAGAACACACTTTTTAGGGGCAGAAATATTTGTGACACATAGATTCTTTACCTAATTTACTAGACCTAAACCAGACATAAATTTGACTAAGGGTTTCCTTGTGAACGTCTCTCTTACTCTCTTTCACCATCATATGACTTATTTATTCATTTTCCATAAACTGGGTCTCTGTGTTGTGTGTGTGTGCGCCGCATGCAGTTCATTCCATTAAAGCCATATAATTGCCGTTTCTTGCATTTTTAATGCCGACATGATCACACGACACATTTACAAAAAAGACACGTAACAGCAATTTCTGAAATGCCCATTTTTGTGTCATGGCTCATTTTGCATGAACACATAAATGTAATTTACTTTATTGCCAGTGAAAAAGGGAATTTATAATAGATTTGAGAGATTGAACCACAATTCCAGATTTTCAACTTGTAGCAAGCAAAATTGTCCACTTTCATTTTCAGCATGACTGCGTATTCCTTACAGTGTCCAAGGGTATGTTGTGAGCTTTTTTGGCTGGATAGTCAAAGATATCATTCGCCACCTGAACTCACAATAAGGGGAACTTTGATTGCACAGCAATGCAGCTAATTTCCGCATAGCCGAGTTAAAAAGACTCTTAAGACAAGATAAGTCACCTCTCAATATCTGCATGAGGTTTTATTATAGCATCAATTAAATTAACATTTGGGGGGTTGTTGTCTAATCACATTGCTGCCCAAATTCGCTCCATTTATTTGGCAATTTAAAACTAGAATTTTGCAGTTCTTGTCTTCGCGCTCACTATATTCACAGAATATAACTGTGGGCCACTCTATACAAAAACTTAACATTTAGTGACACATACACACACACACACCTACACACATATATACACCGCACAACGGATTGCAAGTGGTCCTGACAGCTATTTTGGCGGCCCCCCAATAAACCATTTAATCTATTGATGTAAGTGCAAAAACAACCCAAATGTTCCTAAGAAGATTTTCTTTTAAAATTTTGGAAGAGGATGTTCATTTACTGCTCCCGTTTTTTGTGTCGCCTGCCTCAAACAGGAGACACATTGGATCACTTTGACTACTGTTGTCTGTTATCGCTGTTGTTGTGAAAAAGGGTTAACATTTGCCTGTACATTCTGCAATACTTTCGAAGGATTAAACCAACTTAAGTCAGGATGCATACGGGAACCCTCAGTTGCTGACGAGGTAAAAGGTCACATACCAAGGTCAAAGTGAGGTCAATTTGTAAGATATGCTGAAAATTAAATTGACCTCAATTGAAAAGTTGAAGTCAATTGGAACCAACATTGAGTCATAGTTGCAACATTGGATCCCTCATTTGTTATGAGGTCCAAAGGGTCACATGCCAGGTCACAGTTCATGTTTTTGAGGCCTATCTTTACAAAGCCCGCGATGGAGGCGACACATGCGGTCCAAGGAACGATGTATTTTTAAAAAGCAAATTATCTGTTTGCTTGGGCTCATCCAGAGACCATCTCAAAACCTGGCTAGTACAAGTTTTATTTTGCTAATTTTAAAAATATTCAAATATTTCAAAGTAGAGAAGAACTGAACTTTATGGCAAGTCAGAGTAAAAACATCTAGAAATTGAATCCCTTTTTCCTCTTTAAGGTCCTCAACCTGGCATCTGTAGAGAGCTCAATCTTCCGCTACTGATTGTCCTGTCATTATTCTTGGTGTTAATGTCCCTGTAATCAACACTTTGTGTTGCTGATTTAGCATTCAGTTGAACCACCTTAACACAAATCCAGGATATTTTAATTAACTTTTATCATTTTAACAGTGGCAATTTAATCTTAAAAATCTGAAACTTCTTTCCTTCTTCTTGTAGGTAAAATACCACTCATTGTTTTTGGGAAAAAAAAACAAAAAAAAAGTAAAATAAGGTTTCTCTCTTAGGTAAATAATGGTTTAATTCCTTTGAGAAAATCAAGAAGTAATGACACTCAACATTCTTCGTCTTCTATTTCCGAATCTGATTGAATCAGTATTGGGACCTTCTTTCTAATGGACTGGCTGAAAACAGATCCGATTAAGTTACATAACCTTTTATCTTCACCACAAGAATGACATTTTTGAGTGCATTTTCAGGATGAATGCTGACATGACAGTCTTAATGTAACCATAACTAGGTTCACTCAACCTAATATCAGAAACCGGTTCAATCTAGGATGCAATTTACTGAAATAGATATCAACGCTAGGCCCTTCTGATAGGTGCATGATGGGAATATGAGATACATGAAAGCCCTAAATACAGATTTTACAATATACTGCGAAAAGATCTTTGCGATGAGCCAGAGTGTTCACGGCAAAAATACAAAAATGATTTTTGTGAAATATTAATTTCTGTAATGGAATGGGCCATAATGGGCCATGTGTTGAGTATTAACTTGGCTCTCCTTGGAAACCCAATCGCTATCTCAACAAAACTTGTTAGTTGTTACTCAAGTTTGGTGACAAAGAGTTGGTGAAAAAGGACATTATGGGTAAGCTCAATATTTTATATACAGTTCTACTTTGGGAGAGACATCATTTAGGGAACAAACCCAAATACCAATGACGATCTACAAACATTAAAATATTGGCATGGTTTAAAGGGGGTAAAAATCTTGATTCTGTTAGCATTATTTTTCATAAGACGCTGATGTTATATAGCCCATTTCCAGTTTTAATACAGGGAGGGATGGT
This sequence comes from Ophioderma brevispina, assembly GCA_023653785.1. Taxonomy (NCBI): domain Eukaryota; kingdom Metazoa; phylum Echinodermata; class Ophiuroidea; order Amphilepidida; family Ophiodermatidae; genus Ophioderma; species Ophioderma brevispina. The sequence continues at coordinate 85,108 of JAMKCH010084857.1, forward strand.
CAGTTTGAAACAAAAAAATTGTAACATTTAATCCATCAATCTTGTTGGTTGTTCCCTCATATAAATATTACTTTGTCGTGCATCATTTTTTGACAATTATTAAAATAATATCAATACCACACTTGGTATTTTTGCTGGAATATTTTAAATTTTCATCTTGAGAAGAATGGCGATTTCCCGGTCCCACATGACCCATAGTTCAATCTTTTTGATGTGGCAGTTGTGAGTAGCTAAAAGGAAGATTTTAAGTCCCCTAGAGTAACTGTGTGTAAAATCAATATGTTGGTCTACCAAATGTTTGCTCATTTTCGTTCATAACATCCAAACCAAACATCCTTTCACAGGGTAAATAAGAAAAAAGTAGCTTCTTTCTGATACCAAAATTTTGACCACTTCCAGTAAAATTCAGGGTCTGGGGACAAGGCTATATTAGCAATGGACCATGGGCCTTTAATATCTTAAAATGCATCAATTCTGCTTGAAACCTTCCAGGCCACATTCAAAACAGATTGAGTTTAGTTATTATAATTTGCCCCTTATGAATTGTTCCCAGTCCTTCTTCTTCATGAGAATTGATTACTCACAAAATTAAGTGGCCATAAACCAATTTTCTTTGCTGGATAAAACATATGCAACTGTACTCAACCTGTTGGAGTCTTGCCGACTGACAATTTTCTTTAATGTTACTAAAGGCAACCTGTATGATGTGACGAAAACACCCTAGAGTACGCAGCTTCTGTTCAAAATGCCAAGTGTTTTGCCGGTTGACCAACAAATGCAAATTTACTTCACAGACGTAGATGGGAAACGCTGGAAACTTACCCTTGTATCCAGCGAGTTAGTGGCATTCTCAAGACTTGGTTGTCTGAATGAAGTAGAGGGCAAGATTTGTACACATTTTATCATGTTTGAGTGTCATTTTAATCTCCAGGGTGAATTTAACATTGTAGGTTAAGCACACATCAATAATTTAGCTGCATTTTCCTTTACTTTAGTGTTGGTTCAGGGGCTTAATTGTATTTACAATTCTTGAGCATAATTGTTCAAAAGGGAGTGCATTATTTCCACTTATCATATCAACTAATAAAGAAACCTACGATCAAAATCTAACTTAATTCAACAGTTCACAAACAGGTTATGCAAGTGTTAAAACAAACTATTACAACCCCAGTGTACATGACCTTTTTATTGCTTTAGAAATTCACATGTACCTAATTTTTCACACACGTTGAATCCTGATTTAGTTTCACAATATTCGTTATTTCCCAAGAACTAAGCTAATGCAAATTTACCGTTAACATTTCCTATGCCTGAAGATTCGGGTGTTCCTTCGGTTTCTGAGCATTTATTACAACAAACCTGATCGCATCACCCCGCAACCTAACCGCCAGTGGGTAGGTTGGATGTCAGATAACAGCACACATCCATTACTTAGCCAAGATTTATCTCTATGTAATGAAATCCAAAAGGTGGTAAATATTCTATCTTGTTAAAAATTCCAAACCATCAATTCTACACTTAGCAGCAAACTATGCAATTCATAAATAACTTGAATTTTTTTTATTTGATAGCAGAAAGAAATATGTCTTAATTTTCCTGTATATAGCCTCCCGTTGCACCCCAAAAGAAATAACACATTCTGATTAAAGCTCCCTTTGCTCTTATACATACAACCCTTAAACCACACACCACTTGAGTATTCGGCGCGGGGCAATTACAACGATGATTCTGCCTTAGTACCTAGATTATATTCATGGATCTTTGCAATTGTTCCCACTCCAGACACCATGGTAGACCATTCTCCCCCTGCAGCACTTTTCACACCAAAAACAGGATTGAGCGTTTGTAATACGATTCAGTCCAACATGGGCGCGGCTTTTCTACCAATACCGTAAGGAGACACTGCTTAATAAGTCCTATGTATATCATCATGGCAATATAGTCTCACTAGGCTGCAGCAGAAAAAAGCTGCCTTTAGTTGGATTCCTTACCAGTTTTAAGGGTAGATGCAGAAACTACCATTTTCTCAGGTTGAGCTTATTTTCTCTATCTCAGTGCTTTTTTCTGGGAATTCAGGAGATGAATCCACTAGCAGATGGTTAAAAGTGCCATTTTGGCCCATATTCTCAGAAGTGGGTGGCATTAGTAGGGATAAAAATGGTGGGTTGGGTGCCCTAAAAGAGGGACTATTTTTTTCTTACTTACATTCTAAGTGGAATGGGAATATAGTAAAAAACGGTGAATACTTTAAATGACATTTTGTGGGAGGACATACTGACACCCAGGAGTCAAAGCCATCAACCTTAAATAGCCTATTTGCAACCATTTTTGATAAGGTCATTTTAATAGTGAGTGGGTGTTGTATACGTCCCACCCTCGTTAACGGGGACAAAACCGGATTTTAAAACTTTGGTTATAACTACTATCACATAACTAGCTTAAATTAGGGACAATTTAATCAGGTTTGGTTCTCGACTTTTACCAGTTCAGTATTACTGTGACATCAACCCAGTGGTGGGCACCAGGATCATCTTTTTTTAGGGAAAGGGGGAAGAAAACTTTTAGGGGGCAAAGGTGGTAAATGTGCAGGGAATGCACAACCTTGTTATTTTAAATGTACTTTGACATACCAATTCTAAAGTTGACAAGGTGGGCTGAGTTTGGGGGTGTAAAACTGGGGCGGGGGCGCTGGGGGGGGGGGAAAACCAAACCCAAAGGAAAATGGGGGGGTAATACCCCTTTCCCCCATTAAAAAAAAAAACAATGAAAATGCAAATTTTTGGGTTCAATTTCCACAAAATTAACTTTACTCAAAAAAGATGGATAGGTGCCAGTACTATTCCCACCATGAACTTTTTGATTTTTTTTAGATAAAACATTTAGTGCAGTTGCAGTGTTTTGGAATCAAGAGTAGTTTGCCATAAAAATTGCATTCACTTGAAGGCCATTTCTCAGTTCACCAGAAGATTACTCGAATCTGATCCCTCAGCCCATGGATTAGTTAATGTTCACCAGAACCTATGAACAGTGCTTTTCTGGAAAACAGGATTTCAATCTCTTATATTAAACGAGGCTGAAAACTACAAGGAAGGAAGTCTGGCAAGCAGCAAGTGCCCTTAAACATGGAAAAGGTTAGGGAGTGGCCTCTGAAATGCACCTTTTGTTACTTTTAATGATCAATCTCGAAACCAAACTGTTTGTCAGAATGGCAAGATTCCTCCTATTACTAAATCTACATTCCTAAATACCCATTTGCAGCCATTTTATTCCAAAATAATAAAAAAATTTTTTGACAAAATAAATTGACCCCCCCCCCAACCAAATTTATTCGCGTTGGATATGAGTGTTTATATGCACCACCCACATGCGCATACAAAAACACACCCACGTACGCAAATGTATGCACATGTGCAACCGTGCATGCATTGCAAGTGTACACCATTCCAATAGTGACTTTCAAGTAGTACCAGCCAACCACTTCAGGAAAGGCAGTTAATGCATTACTTAGTGTAAATATGGTTATGTTTTGTGGTTCTTGTACATGGTCTGTGGGTGCCGAGTGTCCAAAATTTATTCCTGACTATGGTATTAAAATATCAGTCTTACATATTTCAAGCCAAATTCTATTCAACAGATCAGAATGTTAACAGACCTATGAAATTCCTACAAATTTTTATTCTATTCCCAGGATTTTAAGGCAAAACTTCTAAAAGTTTTATATCTGGTCTTGACTACCTAGACATCTTTTATCGTATATCGGAACATCCTCCACAAATTTTACACTCTAGTAGACCGTATTCAATATGATGTCACGTTACCAGCCTGTTAGGAGACGAGATTACTCACATGCCAGGGCTACAAACCCACCCAGCGTCAATTTTTTTTGATCCATGTGTAGCATTGCACAGGGATCATGAAGTGAATGTATTGTAGTCTGGAATGTGTCTTTGCTCACCAATATGGCGGACACAATAACATTATTTGCGGTCAATGGATCCAGTGTAGCATTTGCAGAGAGATCATAGACAGGAGAATGTATTGTAGCCGGAATGCAGCTGTTCCCAACATGGCTGCTAATAAATATTCTTCACTTTGAAAACATAGGCCGGGCAATATCCTAGTTTTCATAACCTTTTCCATTTACCAGGGTCTGGAATTGTCTTCCAAAGTTCCAGGAGCCATGTTACATATCAATATCTAAGAATTTTCACCATTACTGCACTATCAAACGAAACATGCAATCAGTGCCAAAAAAAACTAGTGCAAACTTAGAGGAAATTTGTGATCTTAGCTGCTTATTTTTCAAGTTCAATAGATTAGATACTTGAAAAAAACCCTTTCATGAAACTTATTAATTCCTGGTTGTTGTGCATTTTGATGCCACGAGCAAAATATTGGCAATCACTCTATTCCTCGTTGATATGAAAATAAAAAATATACGAAAAGCAAGCTGAAAATAAATGAAAACGAGCAAATTTTTGGGAAAAAAAAACTGAATTCGGTTTTTAACTGAAGAATCTCATGCCTGCACTCTGTAGAGTTGCTGTATAAATTACTGCAGTAAAGTATAACTAGCAACAACTAGAATTTTGCAGTACTCGGCTTTCGGTGTTCATAAAGCTAAAAACTGTTCTTGGGTTTAGCGTTCATTATAAAAGGCCAAGCTGTAAGTGGGACAAAAATACACGGAGCAAAGACATGTAATTGGTGATGAGGTTGTAGGATCTTCACCGGAAGCCATACAACATCAGGCACACATTACTAAGACTAAAATTTCAGATGGAATAAAAATCTCTTTAAGGTAAGTGAGAGAGACAAGGCCACGAGTAAGATTCTAAAATGGCCAAATTTACCTAGATTCCATAGTTTTAGTATCTACACTTAACTCGTGATTAAAACTGGACTAGGTTGCTTCCATACTGAGCAGTGATCTGAACCCTGCATCATGGAGGCCAAGTTGCAGATTCCCTATGTGGTTTTATGCCTGTCGACATCTTTTACTAACTGTTCGATCTGGAAAGAAAGATTGTTGACAAGTATTTGTCCCTTACATCTATCGACGTGCCTTAAATAAGCTGATTTTCACAATACAAAAACATGAGTAGCAAGGGCTGTTATTGCAGTATGCTTTTCAATGCGGAAATAAACATGCACATATATATACTTGGTATCGTCTGAAGTTGACAGTCATGAAGTGCCAACGGGCGCGTATGCTGTGCTTTCCCTACGCACGCGCGCGCACTGAAAGTCGGCTCGATGTCAATACGCCCAGGCGACTCGCACTTTGTACTTTGAGCCGGACAGAGGACAGAGTTAGATATCATAAAAATGAGGAGTTCAAAGAACCCTTTGGTGAAGAGTTTCTTTGAAGTGCTAACTTCATTTCGAAGGCCTTCCTTAGGGGGTCAATATAAAAAAAATTACTGATTTTTTTTTTTTTTTTTAATTTTAGTAAAAAAATGACATTTCTCACCAAAGATTCAGTATTTTTTTTTTGGGGGCGGGGGCATTGGAAATGTTTAGTAGCTAGTGAAAATTGATGACAAGAAAATATCCATTTTAGCCAGTAGCAGGAATAGGACAATGACCATGAGAGAGCTTTCATCTTGTTAATGATAGAGTCTTGTAATGGATTCTGAGAAAACAAGAAAACTTCTACTACTGCACAAAAAGCATTTACATGTAGTAAAGTGAAAATGGCCTTACCGTAAATGAGTTCTGTCCTACTTTGGTGCTTAGTGACGCATTTATATTGTTTTCTGAACCACCTAAAACACTCTCTAGCATGTTTATCTGCAATGACACAAGAAAGAAAGAAAAATATTAATTTGAAAGAAAGACAATTTACTTTCCACAAACAGACCAAATAAGATGCAAAACAAACAGAAAAAAAGTAAAAAATAAATGCAATGAATTTTCCATAAATGAACAAAACACAATAAATCATTCATGATTAAAGACACTATCAGTGATCCACCCAAAAGAGTGAAAATATATGAAGTTTGCAGGAATAGCTTAAAGATGAAGGATAAGGCTGTAGGACTTTTATAAGGCATAGTTTCCAACTGAAAAATTGACAGCAGAGGAAGAAAACAGCAGTGTTCAAAGATATGACTCTCCATTCAATTACATGTTGTAGGAAGTGTCCGTATGGACAGTAATGACTAAAATATTTGTTGGTCCTATCACTTGCAGGGTATATTAGGATACCTATACTTGTTACAAAAAGGCAAAAATCTGATTTTTTTAAGATATTTGTTTTTATTTTCTGATTTAGCAAATCACTGACAGTGCCTTTAATTTCTTATGGAACACACATACAATATGCATCATAATATCACGCATGTTTTGAAATAATACTTTCAAATAAAAAATCACCTTTCAAAGAACATCAAAATGTGGGTTAAGTTGATACTTCCAGTCTTGGTTCATACTTATGCCCTTGGTTTCACAAAAATTTGTTGAGACACTCAATGCCGATGTGTCTCTGTTTCGAACTAGAGAATTTACATTTTACCTTTAGGGTGTATGACATGATGAAGTTCCGGACTGTCTACTAAGGTAAGGTGAAGTAAGTCCTACCTGTTTGTTCCGTGCTGAACAAAATGTACAAGAATTGAGGCAATACTACAAAAAGTCACTTTAAAAGCTCTAGAAATACTACACTCAATGCCCTGGGTCAGATTTTATCAAACATGCACTGCCCCTAACAAGCAGAATACAAGTGAAATTTACAACTGGAAATGGGACTTCATGTCTCCAATCAAACCAATTACTACTACTCCTTGCTTCTGCTGGTTCTACTTTAGCAAATTAAAGCTTACTTGCCGATTGACTGATGTACCATCAAATATCTCAAAATATCCCACAACACTACTTACTTCGTGGTGTGATCCAAGCAAAAAGTCATTTGTTGGGCAAAGTCAAAATTCAGTTTGCAATTTCACATCATTTTCCAAGCTTCATTTTGTTGAAACCCCATCAGAATTGGATTTACGGTTCTTGAGATATGGTCATTTTAGTGTTGTTTAGCACAGTAAAATACATTGTGGTCCTCGGACCGCGAGTGTCGTCTGCTGTCGCGGTTTGTGAATGGGGGCCAAAGGTCACATGAGGTCACCAACATACCACCCTACCCCACCCCCTCCTTTCCACTAAGTTACATCATCGTAGCCTTTGCGGAATTCATGCTGCATGCAAATTAATGCAATATATTAAGGGTTAACATTTTGACCACAGACACACAGATACACAGACATATGACCAGAGTAATCCCTATGTGCCTTCTGCAATTCTTGCAGACAACACAAAAATACAAAGGACGGTGAATGTTGCAATTAGCTCTATCTCAAAATCATTGATACTAATGACAAACGACTCATTTAGACTAATCAAATCACATATAAACTGAAATTCTTAACAAATGGGGAGGGGTCCATCTGGGAAAAAATGTTAACATAAAAAGATTAAAAAAAAGCTGTTTCTTGCAATAAAATAAGGATCACTCAATTTAGAATCTTATGTTAAAATTAACCACACCTCACTTCAATCCATTAAATTTCAAATTGGCTGTTTGTTCACAATCAATAAACTGTTGATCTTGCATGGAAAATGCGGACTTGTCTTGTGGATGTTGTTAAGCCAAATACATCCCAGTACTTCACTCAAGCACTTCAAACAGAGATATGGTAAGGCAAATACTTGCATAACTACCCCAAGAGATGGAAAAATGTCTAGGTGGACAGTTGGTGTTTTCATGCAAGAGGCCCAACTGCAATTACTAGGATAAAACTTAGCTATTTGACGCCGGTATTTTCAACCTTCATGATAATATATGCGTGAGTAGTGTGAACCATTTGAGCTTTGCTAAAGAGTTCTGAATTGCAAGCTTGAAAGCATGAAGTACTCATCTATCAGGAACTCAGTGAAGCAAGTCCAAATAATACAGTGAATTCAAATTTGGCATGCAGGGCATGTAAATCTTACTATTCAAGAACCCCCCGCCCCCGAAAAAAAAGAAATATTGTTGCTATTTAGCATTCTGTGAACTCGACTGATATGGATGTAATACATACTTTTAAACTACAACATGCATGTATAGTCCGGAGGATAGTCCAAGTGGTAATAACAAACTACTATGAAGAATAAGCCTTAAGGTTAAGACTAAAAGTACCTCAGGTTTTGCAAAGGTTGCCGCATGCCAAGAGTTATTGAACAAGTTGATGTCGTCTTGAGTAGCATTCGACAGTAATTGTATGCATGGTCACTCACGAGACCCCCATCAAGTGGGGAGTAATCAACCCCGCTCGTGACTAATGTCTCATTTATCCATCTGGAGTCCTAATGGCTTGTCAGGGTGTTGTATGCATACTGGATCACAGAAAAGCACAATGTTGGCAAAGTTTGTTTGATTCCCGTCACGATTCAGGGCTGCACGAAATGCCATAACCAGATCTGACAGCTCTCTTTTTAAGTTATGTTTGTTAGACTGGGAATTATAGGCTTCAATTTCAAAACGGAAAATCATATTTGAATGTGTTGAATAAATCTTAAGGTTACAGAGGAATTAGCATCGTGTTGAAATTCCGTAGTTCAACGATGCATGCGAGAGTAAGATGCTATGCTCTCGGGTTGCAATGAAAAAGCAGCTTATGTCTTACTAATCAAATGCTGATTGGGCCACTGAAAGGAAGTTAATGTTAACTTTGGTTAGTATGTAATGATAGAGGGTAAAATCTAATGGAGGCTGGGAATTAAGTGACTTTGGAGAGTAGTATCAATTCTCTAGCTTCCTCTACTAAAATGTCAAGAAGGTAACGCAGGTTTGGAGTTGAATCACATACCGTCATAATATATTGCCTTTGGAAAAACGAAGATTTTGCCTCTTGGTGAAAAAAACGATGTGCTATTTAGTAGTTCCATGTCACTTGCTTTATTTAGATATTCAGAGTTTAGCATTAGTTCCAATTAATACCTATGCCCAATGTGCCTAATCCTCTATCTTGTTTCTTCTTTTCCATGATATAAATTGTCCAATCCTCATCCCAGTTTCAGCCCGCGAAATTCACAAAAGAAATAACTTTTTTTGTCAAAATCAATAACGATTCAGAAAGCCTTGTGTTCAGCACACTTGTGTTCCATGCTGTCTGTCACTGCAGTTTGCAAATGGGGTCAAAGGTTACACTGGGTCATTAGAGGTCAATTGGCCAATGGTTAAAAGATTATAATAATGGGAAAGGTCAATGTCCTTAACATTCATTTGCAAAACAAGCAGAACTTTGAACTACACAGTGCATCATTTTTGTCCCTGTAAGGTCAATGTCCTTAACATTCATTTGCAAAACAAGCAGAACTTTGAACTAGACAGTGCATCATTTTTGTCCCTGTTGACCCCAACATGACTCTTAGATGATCTTTGACTCCACATGTTGAGGTACATCCAAAGTTTCACTCTCTCCAAGTCTCTTTGAAATTCTTCAACAAACTTATAGAATCATGTACATACACCACAATTTTAAACCAATGTGTCATGCAATCAAAAGTGATGAACAACTGTCCTGCACTTCTGCAACTACTGGGCAGTGCATGCAGGGGGAGTAACTATGGGTTCATCAGGTACTAAAGGAATGGAAGTTGTTGTTGAACACTATTACCTTTTGCTGCATTTGCCTGATTAGGTCTGATTGTTCTTCTATCATCTGAAGAAGAGCTTGTGGTTGAAGACTTGGGTTTTGTGTAGGCTGTCCAGGTTGCCCTGAAGGGACTGGTGTTGATGATTTTGGCTGTGATAACTCATCGGCAATACCACCAGTGGCTGGATATAAGTCAAACACAATATCAATATTACAAAATCGGAGTGCTGCAGAGATAGTTTACTACTTAGAAATTATTTTACATAAAAATAAGGTTTTATTGGCCTAACTAAAGACACTACAAGTCGTGAATTTAAAATCAAAAATTAAAAATAATGCCAAGTTATAAACTAAACATTGCCAATCCCCTAGCCCCAAGGAATATCTCTAATCTGAATTTGACACCTTGAACCTGAGGATGTTGTTAAGTCATCTCAAATCCCGTACCAAAAGATGGTTGAGATTGAAGTCGTGACTTTTCATAGAAAAACATGAACAGTCAAACGCTAACCCATATTAGAACAGATCACCAATGCCATACAACAGATGCTGGAGTGACACTTGTGCCCAACACAACTCTCTTTCATGTCTGTCATAATAAGGCAAGTTGTGCGATTATTTACATTTTTCACCTGAAATTTGAAGCTTTCGTCTTTCCTTGTAAAATTGTTGCTATGATGAGCTGTGACATATAGAACGCAGCATGTCAGCTATGTGAGCCACAAAGTATTTCACCTTCAAGAATTTACAGGCTAAACTAGAGCAAATTAAGACCAGCAATATTAAAACTGAAAAATTTGTGGTGAACAACATTCTGACTTCGAAAAAAGATCAGCAAACTGTGAAGTAGACGTCTACATGTGCTGGCATGTCATTTATTATGACCTTATGACCTCTGTTGTATTATTTCCCCACAGGTGAATACATGCAAACATTGCGACTTTGGAATACATATCTTGTTTATCACCAATAGTAGCAAATACTTGCCAAACTGTGAAAAATGTTATACCTTAAAATGCAGATTAATGTCCATACATGACAGTAAGTGGCAGGGATGGGCGGTCATCTATATATAGACAGAACAGAGCTAGAATGCGTGGATGGAAAGTTGGAAAAGTGAAAATGAGAAATTTTCATTAAGGATTTGAGAGGGGGGTAGAGTTGGAGTGTACGGATACTGGGTGCCGACCATGAACATTTACTGAGAGGAAATTCCTCAATCAATAAGAGGGGATGCAAACATTGTTTATAAAAAGAGCGAAGGGGAAACAAAAAGAAAAAAGTGTAATTATCTCCATTTCATACCTCTGAAAGCATTAATTCACAGAACTCATCAACACTAATTGGACTAATAGCATTACATTAATTACATAGGACCACTTATGTAATTATTGTTCAAACCAATTCTTGATAACAAGTCCTTTCATGTACTCTGCCCCAATTTCCTTGAATGGCGGAAATAGTTATAAATGCACTCAAAGAACTAATACCTGCGTGTGGTAATTTATGCCCCATGAAATGAGCACCCTAGCTATAAACCATCAAGATAACACCACTTATAAAAGAACCATAGGAACGATAGAACTACAAGGCAAGACTAGGACATATAATGCGAAACACCTGCACCATGCATTGCATCGCGGCTGGACTGCCATGATGCTGCTGTGGCTTGGAAGACCTTTGGTTTTCAGACACATGGTAGGCCCCTGATAACCAGCATATATAGGAATTGAGCACTTCTTCCTGGACGAACCGAGACCACCAAAGTGATAATGAGGACAAAAAGTGTCAGACTGGTATTGAAATACAGCCACAAAAGATTCAAAACAAGCTTTCTATGGTATAGGTAGTAGCAGCGTGCAGTAGTAAAACTCAAACGTCTTAAATGCAGTTTGTCCCCACTAACGGGTGTGGCCGGATACACTTCACACTCAACAATACTGCTGTTTGAGGATTATTGGAGCAAAAGGAATAAATGACCGGATGCCCCTTCCTGACGTAAAGATGTAGGCCTTAATATTAACTCGATTTTCATAACTGATGCATTTAACCTAATTCCCTCATTAGTACAAGCTCACCTGATTCCAATTTTAGCATGGCCCGTCCGTCACATTTTGTACAGACCTTATGCATACTACAGTGTCTGACCCTAACCATGCAGTCCTACATCCTTTATCAAGGTGAGTGAGCTTCTGTACAAGTGTGGCGAATAGTTAGGATATTTAAATGCTGATCAGTATGAAAATCAAGTTATAATCTTACATCTTCAGCTCACTCGGAGCGCAAAGTGTGTGACCGTGATGTGGAGTTTGGTTCACAAATGTGAATTTCATTGTGGTTTCAATATAGTCAATTCTGAGACTTTCGTGTTATGCAGCATGTTTGTAATGTGCCTCCACCAGGTCACGGTTTTGTTTGTTTAGGCGTCAAAAAAATGAACAAAATGGTACCAAGATTTCTGTGCCCAGAGTACTCCTCCCAAATTCAACATATCATGTTAGGTTAGGTTGTGGATTCAAAGGTATCGAGGCCAAGGCGAGGACAAGGTTTGGTATCACTTAAGTCAAACTTAATCTTTGATATTGAGAGTTCTGCAGGAAGCCCAGGAATTACAGAGCGCCCCATGCTGCCAATATAAAATATAGGCAGTTAAAAAAATCAGTAGCACTAGTTATGGTAGTCAACGTTTTACAAAGACTACTCTTTTCAAGAGTTTAAAATTTGGTATAAATTCAGGGCTGCACGCAAAAAAATTGTAAAAGTTTCAGCGAACAATTCAAAATTTCCTCAAAGATTATATGAGTTTACCTCGTATTTCATTTATCTTGATGGACAGAATTTCCCTCCAAATATTCCAAATTTTCCGGCACTAGGCTACGCAGTATACCCATTTTTCCAAGGCTGCATTAAAATATTGTTTTGGTACCCAAACATTTTTCTTCTTCAGAAATGATTTGAGATGTAAAATGCTCATAATAATGATAACAAATATGTTAGAATAATTTAAGATCTTTTGTTCTATTTACTGGTTAAAAAATCAACCTTAACTGGGATATGAGTCTTTTTATTCTTGAAAACTAAACTTGCGTTACCATGGGCCATAATAATTGTGTTCTCAGAAGCCCGAATCTTGAAATACACATCACAAAACTAGCCGGTGTCGTAATTTGCAGTAGCTACAAGGTAGCTGCCGCTTAGGAGCTTACCACAATGTCAAGAATCAGCGCCCCGTGTAGATTAATTGGATGCCACTTCAATACTTGTGATGAGGCGGTTTTGCCATGATACCGATCAAAATTGTGTGTCTAGTGTGTTATGTGTGCGGTGTGCTTGGTGTGATGTAAATTAGAGTTTGAAAAACAACCAAGGTTAACACACAAGTTATTCGTGAAATAATATTTCTAATTATACAATTTCTGAACTGGTGTTGTCAGGTTTGATTTGGCCTGAGCTACAAAGTGCTAATATATTATTCTAATACGCAGGTCATGGCCCCAGGACGGATATGCTGAATCCTTCTGGTGGAATACCAAACGAATACACAAGCCTAAAAAAAGCTTCCTTTTTCGACTTCAATGAGCCCACGCCTCGCTAGTCTATGAATACAGTTATTGCTATACAATATTTCATTCAAATCAGTACGCGTAGTATGATTCACGCATGTGACATGTAAGGCATAATGTAATTCTCCACATTTGTGCGAAAAACAATATAACAGACGACAGACAACACAGATAATATAAGACAAACTCTTCGCTCATTTGTTACTATGCACCTGTCTAAGAGCCTGTTAGAGTTAGCTGCAACTATAAAGGAGCTATTTGAATCATATGGTTGTATTCTATGACAGTCAGACTTTGGATAGTTGCAGTGAAATAATCTTTTCGCTCCAATAAATCTCACACAAGCAGTATTGACTGGATGTGAGGTGAATCCGGCCACCTGTTTACAGGGACAAAACCGGATTTAAACTTAGGTACTACCTAACATAAAGCACACGGTGAAAATGCCTAATTTTGGCCCCCTAATCCAACACAAAAGTGACGCCCACTCAAAATTTAAATGACACCCCAAGAAATGATTCATAATCGGATATTAGGCTCCGCTACTCTCTTCCCACCTTGTCTCTCTTTTATGTATAAGAATAGTTATAGGACTCCCATTCAAATGTTATCAGGGTGTGATTGAGGTTTTTTTCTGGAAAAATCCTGAATTTGGTAATAAATTCTGAAAGCGGCGTAAAAATTGACCTAAAAGCCCCCTCAAAATTCGGCTGAAATTAAATAAAGTTGGGAAATTTGAAAGATAATAAAATACTGAAATCAGGAAAAATCCTGCAAAATCACACCCCTCTGATCGTTATGGTATTTGTGCGTCTATGTCGAGAGACGGATATCAAGATGAGAATCCAGTGGCGTTATCCTCGGGGGGCAACTGGCGGGGGCGACTTGCCCCCCCGGTGTGCCAAGGGGGGAACCGCGGACAAAAAGAAGGGAAGAGAAAAAGAAGGAAAGGCAGAAAGAAAGGAAAAGAGCCGAAAGGAAAAGGATAGAGCGAAGAACGAAAGCAAATAGAGTGGAATGGGAGGACAGGAAAAGAAACGTAAAATTAAAAGGAGGGAAGGGGACACTAAAAGGGAAAGAGATAGAAAAGCTTATGAGAGGAACGAAAGGAATATCCTGTTAAGGAAAGCTATAAGGCAGCCTGCCAAAATTTAGGGTGAAAATGTGCAACAAAAATGGAAACGAGAACGTATATAAAAATAGTAAAGATAGGGAAGAAAAAATGCGGGCGACCCGCCAAAAAGCATCATGAGAACAAGCAAAATAATAGCGATAAACGAAGGGCGTGCCTGTGAACATGAAATCAAATTGGAAAGAAATGAACTAAGACAAATATAAAAAAAGGATTGCAGCATGCAGCAAAAATGAGAAAAGAAAGAAAACGAATAAAAAACGAAAGGGCGCCAAAAGGAACAAATGCGTTTGAGAACAAGTTTAAGGAATTAAAGCGTCCGTAAAAAACTGAAAAAAAAAAAACGAAAAAGCAGTTGCAAATACGTTAAGGAAAAGGACGGCAAAGACTGCAAAGGAATTGGAGTTTTTTAAAGTGGAATAATAAGAGTGGCGCGCAAACACAAAAAAAAGAGAAGGGCTTGAAAAATAAGGAAAGGCGGCCGCATGGCGCAAAAACAGCCCCAACTGAAACTGGCAAAGAAAACGCAGCGTGGGATATAAGAACAAAATAAAGGGGCCGTAAACAAACAGAAAGAAGGAAATGCTTGAAAAAGTTTAAGGAGGGTGCAAAGGGATATCTAACAACAGAGGACTATAGAAGAAAAAGGGGCATCAAAAACAGAAAGATAGCCAAAAGAAAGGTTTGCTCCATAACGGAAAATCAATATTTATTATTATTAGAAAAAAACTAAAATGGAGCCTCAAAGAGAGCAATTAACATGGAAGTCCTTAGACCAGGTTATTTAGTGCGTGTGTCCACAAAGAGAAAGAAAAAAACTGATGAAGTGATCCGTGAGGGGGACTCGATTCTGATTTTGAGAGTTGCCAAAAAACCTGCCGGGAAAGAGCACCTGTAGCGAAGGCCTGAGCGAAGGCCCAAGTGATCTTTATCGATATCTCTTGGTCTATGTTTCATTTTGGGTTATGCATGTAAGGCGAAAAAGCCGCGCCCTATCAGCCGCTTAAGATGGGGGGCACTTTAGACATCGGAAAGGAAAGACAATAGCTCCCACTTTAGTGAGACATAGGGGGCTCTGTTATGCCAGTTGAGGGATGAGAGCAATATTTTAGCGGGCCCCTAGTTAGCAACTGCCGACACTGCTGATTCTTAAATCCGCCACGGGAGGGGGGGTTGCTAGACAAAACTGTCATTGCCGGCACTCGCCGGCCGCTCACCGATAAGTTATTTCTCTGTATGGGCGTTTGCCGTGATGAATATGCAAGAAGACGTGCGAATGGTGAGATGCCGATTCTTCAATTTCCCAGCGGACGCCAAAAAGTTCATCCGCTCAGTTTTCCCGGCGTGTATGTCATCTCTGGTACGCCTCTTGCGAATCTGCGTGCGATATTGTGGGCGTATATGAAATAAGACTCTGAATGCCTTATAGGTTGTAGTATTTTTTTAATACCAAAATTTAGGTGTGTTCTTCCTCTAGAATCGTAGTAGATCTTTGTGTCTTGCAAATCACAATCCCTGTCAAACATCCACACACCAAAAGAGAAATTAGCTTATTTAGCAATTAGCATTTGGGTTCTATGGAGTACCTAGTACTAGCATCATTAGAAAAGGGAGCCATTTTAGTCATGCCTTGTATGCGTATGTTGCATGCTTAATGTAAAAGCAAGCTTATACATCCCCTTCGTCTAAATTAATAGGGCACCAACAGCTTGCCAATATTGATGGACATCCATTTCTCCTTAAAGGAACACATTCCTCATCCAAAAACATGTCGTTTCATCAACAATTTATGAAATGCACAGTCAATATAAATTTTAAATTCATTTTTGTCAATTTACTTTACAGTTGCCAATTATACTGCCCCACAACACACAAGTCAGTAGTTTTGAGAGAAGTTTCCTAAATGACCACCAGGTTAGGTACATTTGGAAGCCACTCGCAAAGCCACCAATCAAAGGACTAAGCTTGTTTGAACTCAATTTGCAATCAATGTTGTATGGCCTACGCTTCTGATATGGTAAAGTGTGCTTTGGCCAACATAGAGATTCAAAGTCATCCATATCTGTAAGTGTAGTGATCTTCATACATATTTAGACACTCAATAGATTCCTACCTTTTATTTGGCCCTAAAGAAATAACTTAAAATGAAAAGGAGATTTGCAATAAGATTAGATTTCAATAGAAGGAAAAACCAGGCCCTGAATTTCGTATTTTTTGTACCAAGCAGTTAGTCCTTGCAGCCTGCCCGACAGAACCGTATACAATTGCTCCGTCAGAGAATTATAAGGTTGATTTGAGTAGGTACATACGCACAGCGACTTTTCAAACCCACAAGGTGCGAAAATTCCAAACCCTGGAAAACTCTTTGATACAAGCCATTTATTCAAAATGGCTGCCGGTACGGCTATTTGGAAAAACATAAAATGTCACAGTTTCAGAAATTATATCGCACTAAAAAGCAAATTAGCGTTGTCTTTTCACACTAATATTCTGACATTCCATCGCAGCTGGAAGTGGTTTAAAAGTCAAACCCTTCACAAAACTCCTAATTATGGCCAATAGTATTTCAAAATGGACCTAGCCCAGAAGAGATTATGAAAAACATTAAAATGCCTATAATTTTGGCCCTACCAAATTCCTGCCACTGCATAAGAGGTAAGAGTGAGGTGTCGATTTCATTCATATTTCTGACATTTCAACCCACTGGAATGTTGAAAAGTTAATAGCCAGAGTAAACTCTTATGAACGGCATGTATATTTCTAATGCGGGGCCGGCGCGCCATCTTGAAAAATGGAAGGAAAATGTCAACAAAATTCCGGCACTAAATCAAATGTTGCTAACGGCAAATGATTCTCATTTTCAATAAATAGACCAAGAAATTCAACCCCAATTCTTTTTAAAAATTTGAAAAATTTGCCCAATACTTAGGGCCAATATTTCAAAATGGCTGCTGGCAGCCATCTTGAAAACCATAAAAGCATGATTGACCGGGACAGATCAACTCCAAAGAGTAAATGTTGTGAACTTACTTCACTTGATTCTAGATTATTCAATCTAGGTGTTCATGTTAAAC
Organism: Ophioderma brevispina; assembly: GCA_023653785.1. Classification (NCBI taxonomy): domain Eukaryota; kingdom Metazoa; phylum Echinodermata; class Ophiuroidea; order Amphilepidida; family Ophiodermatidae; genus Ophioderma; species Ophioderma brevispina. The sequence continues at coordinate 102,509 of JAMKCH010084857.1, forward strand.
CAAGGTGGACGAAAACGAAAATCAAATAATCACTACCTCATGGCTACCATTATAAGTATATCAGATTGTTGTTGTCCAGGATCATCAGAAAATCACGACAGCTGTACTTAGCGGCCATATAACCTTTTCACTCACCTAAACTCTGCTTTTTCTTTATATCACAATAAATATTTTTTTTTTTTTTTTTTTTTTTTTTTTTTTTTTTTTAAACAAGTGGACAAATTGGCAATAGGTTATTACCATATATATCACTTAAATAGTGACGTTGAATGCTTTTGGCGAAATTGTATTAAATGCCCACAATACAAGCTCCTGCAAACTAGCGCAGGAACCTTCAGACGAGCAAGGCTCGCCAAGAAATGTGACTGACCTGCGTAGTATAATCCCAACACCCAAACCCCCTTGAAGATCAGAGAATGCCACGACGAATCACTTTGCTACCAATCCATTAGACAGCAGTCACAGTATCCATATCGATCATTCTTGGATCAAGACAGATGCGCTTATGAAAGCAATGGTCATCCTCTATCTTTGAACATATACAAGCAGTTTGGGGTCGACAGCCCATCTAGCAAGACCCAAGGCTGTGACCTTGATAGGAAAGCATGGGGTCAACCTCAACCAAGACTCAGAACTGGCGTTGGTCGTACAATACAAAGAACTTCCTTCCCAAGATCGGAGCGGAGATAGTTAGACCATCACCCCAAACATGCCCCGATGCTAGGAGAGCCCACAACCATAGCCACATCATAGATGACTGTGAGGTTACAAGTCCCCAAGAGGCGAATTCCAGGCGCCTGATCAACCGTGGATGATGAATATACAGCTGAAGCGTTAAAGACGGATCTATACCACTGTGCATTTTGGTACGTGGCACGCAGACGAACGAACAATACAAGTTTTGGGTGTTTTAATTGGACAGACGAAGAAGGAAGAAGTCAGATTAGAAAGAAAAGTCTACTATATTATGACTTTATTCTAACGGAAGCATCTCTCTCAGCTGCTCACAGCTGCATTTCTGAATATGGGTGCATGATCATACTGCACCATCTCACAGCAAGAGTTAATTACTAATCCTACACATGAAGGAGTATATTTACCATATACACTGTTGTGCCACAGTGCATTTGATCGTAATTGAACATTACCATAACTGAATAATTTAAGGGACCAAATCAGCGCCCTATGGGTAGTAAACAGAACGATCTGTTGTAATAATGACTCCGGCAATTTGTTCAGCAAAAATGGGACGGGCGTAAAATGGGCCGCTTTAATACCAATGAAAACGCAGTGGCCAGAGTGATTTCCCCACTGTATGATATCTTTTTCACCGGTCTGTGACCTTGTGGTTTAATGAGTACGAGTACGATCACCCGCACGGCTGTCATAAAAAAGATGATCACTCAAACTCCGTTGATTGCAGCCCCTGTGCGAACGGGGTCACTTTCAACATCCATTTCTCACTCTCTAAATGAGCTTACCTCTGCCTATTAGCCAACTAAAGAGTTGAAAAGCCTAGGGCCCTGCCCTGATAACATACCACAGAGTTCCTGATGCAATGCGGCCCACGTTAGGACTAGCAGCTGGCTCCAGAAGTTTTACACATGTTGCCTTACCAACCAGTCCTTACCAGATCGGAAGAGAGTCGAATCTCATCGCACACTCCCAAACAAGCCTGTAGACAACCCTAAGAACTACCACCCAATATCACTACTCGGTATTGCTGCTCCTTCAAACTCCTTGACCGCAGGACGATCCTCTTGGCCCGGCTGGAAGCCGTCGTCGAACCCCATCTGCCTGACGAATAAGCAGAGATTTCGCCGTGGCCGGAGAGATAATTGTCCACCAGATGGTAAAAACTCACAAAATAATATATTGAGGAAAGCTTTGAAAAGTCGCATAAGGCAGGCGTCATCATGGTGGACCTTACTGCGGCATATCACACCGTGTAGGCACCAGGCGCCATGACGTTCAAGCTTCTCAGGACCATCCAGGATCTTCACAAACCGTTAGGCTTTATTCCAGACCAGTGATGGGCAGAGTAGTGTGACTGACGTATGTGCTGAGGAACGTGTGTACCACAAGCGATCTGTCTTGCGCCTCCTATTGTGTGTCAACTTGTATATTAGCGAATACCTCAAAAACATATAGACAATATGGCTACGCCGACGATCTGCCCTCCTCCACTCGGACAGCAATTGGACAGAAGTAAGTTAAGTACAAAGCACACTTACTACAGATATGGCCCTACTTGCCAGCCACATCTCAAGACCTAGGAAGACTGAGCGAGCGAAGCCAAGACTACCCGCTACTGCCTTCCACATCAATACCAAAGAGGCCGGCTCCTCGCATAGCTTCAAATCAACCTCAATGGAGCGTCTCTAGACCATACATCCTACACCAAGTACTTGGGAAGTGGGATGAAGCTTGACCGGCATCTTACCTACCGGCAGCACCTTGAGTCCGTATGCACCTGCCAAAGAGTATCTTGAGGTATAACCTCCTGTGCAGACTTGCTGGAATCTTCATGGGGGAGTGCCAGGCCCAAAGCCCAACGCACCCACTGCCTTGGCTCTGTTCTACAGCACTGTGCTGATTATTCCAGCCCCAGCATGGTGCCAACAGCTCTCACACAAGAAGCTGCCGACACGAAGTACTCAAACGAACGACCGTGAGAAACCAAAACTGGCTGACCTCCGCCCCACTCCATATGAATTTGTTAACAGTGCCTTACAGCATTGCACGTGCCAGCACTTCCGGCAAGGGAGCACCACTCGACACAAACTAGTGAATATAAGGCCCTGCTGGACAACAAGCACCTGTGCATAACACTTGTCAAAGAATCCACACCAGCTCGGTAAGACAGAGACTGCTGCGCTCTCGCCGACCATTCTGCCGACACGCTGCCCCTAAACTCTCCGGCTATCCCCACTCAACATCTTAAAGATATGGAATGCTAGCCTGGCGAGAAATTCCAAGACCAGATCAACTCTCTATTACACCTAAGACAGAACTACCACCGGGCAGCAATCTCCAACGCCGCGAAAGGGGTCACCTTAAACAGGAATCGCACAGGAGTCTGTCGCTTCAATAGCAATATGCCACCGATGCGGGCTGCGGCCATCGCCAGTTTGCCAATGTGGTTCTCCATCACAGAACCTGCGGTCACATTCTCAATGAGTGCACTACCTTTTCGTCCAGCCGTGGATACAGATATTTCAACCCCCAACCAATCAACATGAGTTGGCTCCAACGTTTACAACACATTGAGCTGCTGCTTCATACGCAAAATAAGAAGTGGAATAAAGTTACGCCATTGCCGCTTTAATTTAAAGATAGAACAATATGTTGGTTTTAATTGCTCTTGCTTGAAAATTGTCTTTTATAACAAAAATAGATTCAATCCCCAAAATCAGTACGCAGAAAACGTACATTTTACTCGTGGGAGATACTGTTAACATTTTATCTAAGCATTTAAGCATTTACAAGAAATGGCCACACCATTAATGTAGGGTTAAATATTGTTAGATAGGATAACAACACTTTAAAATGCATTATGCTTCTACCAATTTCAAATGACATTTTTCAAACTTTTAAGTTTAATGTCACTTGTTTTCGCTGAACCATGCAGTCCGTAATGTTGGATACCTAACGGACCCTATCAATCATATAGATTCAGGACAGATGTGGACAATGTAAAAATGTTCCACTGAATATGGACATGAATCGCACTCATTAGGTGGCAGCTGGGCTAATGACTTTGTTCCCTAAATGTGATGTTCCACTCCAGGTGGGTCAAGGTTTTTGGTTGATGATATAGCCCCATTCCAAACACGAACCAATTTATTTCCTTCAACCTTTTTTTTAGTTGATTCTGCACTGAGGTTCAAATATTCTGCAAAATCTCCAAGGTACTTCAAGGGGAAACACATAATTGCTGCATTTCTGTCCGAATTTGCTCAGGCATCATCCCCAGTGGTACATCCCCAGTGAGTATGGAATTATGGAAAGACCGAAGGTCTCAATAACTCACATCAATTTATCAACAATTAATGTGATTGGTGCTCGTTTAATGTGACTAAACTTCTAATGGCAAAAAAAAAAACAAACCAATTAAAAAAAATTTCCTGTCACTTTAACATTAACACAAAAACCCCTAACACAATGTCAGATACAATAACACCATTCTCAGTTTTCTTTCTTTCTGTTCCTTTTTCATATATTTCTATTATTTTCTATGTAATGTTATTTAATTCATATCGTGTTATTTTTGTTTATATGATGACAATTAAAGGTTAAATAAATGTACCTCTTATAACCATTTCACTAGGTTGTAAATGCCAGAATTTGATGAAAAAAGAAACTTATTCCCTTTGGAGCCGACCTGGTGAAGGATGTTAGGGCTTGTTGGTTCAAATGGCTGCCGACGGCAATTTGAACTATAATGTCCATATCTTAAGGTTTTGCTTAAATTTTGAATTTTCAAACCATTTTCATTGGGATGAAATGTCAGAAATTGATTTAAACTTACACCTCATTACCTTTGTAACTGATCTGGTGCCAAATTATAAAATTTTATGTTTCTAAAATGGCGATAGCGGCCAGTTTTGAAAATTAACGTCAATACTTAAGTTTGTAAATAATTAAGAATTTTAAAGACCATTCCATTGAGTTGGAAATGTGGGAATTAGTGAAACTGATGCCTCATTTACCTTCTTACTGATATAATTCTGAATTTGACTCTTTAATGTTTTTTCAGATGGCCGCCGGCAGCCATTACAAATAACAAAAACACGGTCGCATAGATTTAACTCGGTTTTAAATTTCAAAACCATTCCGGTGCGTTGAAAATATCAGAATTGACTGAAATCGACACCTGACTTACCTTTGCAGTTAATTTGGTACCAAATTTATGGCATTTTGTGTTTTTCATAACCTCTGCTGGCAGCCATTTTGAAAATATATGGCCATAATTAGAGTTTGTGAAGGTTTCAGATTTTAAAACCACTTCCAGTGGATTGGAAATGTCAGAATTTATTGAAAAAGACACCTTATTTGCTTTTTTAGCTGATATAATTCCTGAAATGTGACATTTTATGTTTTTCAAAATGGTCACCGGCGGCCATTTTGAAAAAAATGCTGTACCAAGAGTTTGCCAGGGTTTGCAATTTTCCACCTTGCAGGGTTTGGAAGTCCTATGCATATGTAACTCAAACCAACCTTAAAATTCTCTGACGGAGCAAGTGTATACGGGTCTGTAGGGCAGCTCATGGACTATATAACAAAAATTCCGGATCCGGAATTTTATAAACAAAGTTGTGATTTTCTATATGAAGGAATTCGTTTTAAGCTTAGTAATTTCACACAGTGATTAGTATATGGACAAGCATTATGTACATGCAAAATATACAATTTTTTTGGAAATTGAGGGCGCCCTCCTTTAGGAAATCTCTGAGTCGGCCTTTAAATGATGGGAAAAATACATCACAGACTACACCGTGGGTAAATACTTTCCGCACCGCTGCACACACACATGTACACGTATGTACATACCAGGCCCGTATGCAGGGGGGTGCGGTTGCACCCCCAATTCCACAAGAGGGAAAAAAGGTCCACATTTTGCCTATTTTTTTGATAAAAAGGTCCAAAATTAAGAGAAAATATGACGAAAAAGACCACTTTTTGTTGATGAGGTGTTCAAAACGTTCAAAAATGGCCCATTTTAGGGGGGTTAGGTCCATATTTCCAAACAAGGTCCACTTTTTCGAAGACCCGCACCCCCCGTAAAAAAATCCTGCGTACTGCCCTGGTACATACAAATTGGTTTCTTGATCTTGCTTTGAGCAATTGTTAATACTGTTAATACATTGTTCAATAATAAATATTACTTAGTTTTTGAGGGGAAAGGCTTGGAAATATTCCAAAGGTCACAGCTTCAAAATTTGAGTCAAGGAAATGAGGTTTTGACAAATTTCTTGGCAAATAATAATACTTATTTTTGACATTTGTTTACAACACACACACATGTAGACACACACCTACAAACATGACAGCCAGAGAGACGGGCACAGACAGCAGACAGGCATACAGACATAGACACACATACAGACACACACACACACGCATGCACGCACACACACACACACACACATACACACACAGGAAAGGTTAGTGGATCAGGGAAATTCCAGACAGTTATTTTAAATTGAGAAAGAAATTATTTTTACTGGGGTAGAGGATATTATACTATCTGACTGACCAGAATAATTAATTGAGCACTCACTCAGTGTCAAATTTGATTGGGTGCATGCACTGGGCTTATCATGGAAAAAACACAAATTTACATTTTGAGGAAATATAAACCATTTTTCAAAATTACTCATGTGCAGAAATGTTACATTATAGTCCATTGTAAAACTATGTACTAGCATATTATATATCTGACCAGAAAGGTGTTGAGCCTGGAAATGTCAACATATATGGAATGTGTCCTTGCAAGGTAAGTGACCCTAATTAGTGTAAACAAACACAATTGCAAGCACACTGATTGACACAACTAAGGTATATGCAAATGCATCAAGGCTACATACATGTAGCAGCTACATGGAGGACAAGTGCTAAGGGGAAGGCTTGCCAGAGGCTTACTGTGATTGATTTTTGCTATTCCCAACAGCTTTCATGGCCATTTACAATGCACACATCCAAAAGGAGCTGTATGACACATCACGAACCAAATTCAACCAATTTGTTTGTTTAGACCCTAAACTTGGCTTTCCCAACCTTATTATCGGCAAACGAAAACGCTCAATTATTTTCCCACGTCATCCAAACA
>JAMKCH010084858.1:0-68281 GCA_023653785.1 Ophioderma brevispina
AAGCCGTGTACACTATCGCACCTATAAGCGAAGATGGTTTGTGTTGGTTGTGCTTTGTGTGCTCAATATATCAAATGCAATGGTAAGGAATAAGAGAGGCAATCACACTGCTGCTATAAATATCATATGCTATACTCTGACTCTGAGTAATAATTGTTTGAACTGATTCGAACAATTTGCTGCATGTGTGCGTAAAGGTCGCACTGCTGTAACAGCGCGTAAGGCCCGTAAACACAACGATTGAAATAGACACGCGATACGCCCGTGTACAGGTCGCACAAGCTGGTACTGCGTACGCTTAGTTCAAACAATTATTACGGCGACTATACTATAGCCTAGGCTACAGTGTCAGACTAATATACTCGGCATGGGGACAGAAACCCTTCAAGACGAGCGCGTACCACCTGGTTTTGAATGGGGTAGTGCTTTCAGCGTGTTTGACGCGTGGTCGGTGGCCCAGCAAAAGCAGAGGTAGCCACAATTTGCGCACCCACTGCAGTCTGCACCCGGTTGAATTCAGCAGCCTTGACGGAATAAAGTACAGTATCACATGCACTTTATTCCGTCAAGGCTGCTGAATTCAACTGGGAGCCGACTGCAGTGGGTGCACAAATTGTGGCTACCCCAAAAGCAGATTGCTTCAGTGGGCAATCAGAGACCTGCAGACTTGCAGTAAATACGCAGAGAACCAGTAAGTAATTAGCGCTCGTTAAAGGGTTTCTGTCCCCGACTATGTGCTAGTGCTAGACTGCACATGACACCGGCCTGAAATGGTAGGGAGGCTCTAGCTCGTTCATGTAGCGTTGCACGTTGTCCGTACCCACCTCCTACAACGCTATGTGCAGAAGTGTATTGAAAAAAATGGGGTGGGTGAGCAACGGATCCGATGCGGGAAAAATGCAAATCCAGAATCAGTACAAAAACAGCATTGAAAATCTTTACATTTGATGTAGGTCTAAATTATATTTATATTTATACGCACATTGTTTCCTTGACTGATTTTCCATTCATGGTTAAAAATCCCAATATAAACATAGCAGTCGCCCCCTGGACAGTTCCCGGGTTATTTCTTTAGAATGGGCACGAGCATGCTTATTTTCGCTGATTACCAATAAATTACGTATACGGCCGTAAGTGGGAGACGCCTGTGTTTATTTATAGCTAAATTGACCCTATTAATTTGTTCAAATTTTCGGTCATTTTGTGCCTTTTTAGGGTCAACATTTCACAGATATAAGCATGAGTTGTGCACCGTTTGTATTTTTAAAATCGAGCTTGTGGGGATGCTAAGACAAAGTTTTCATATATATGCACAGATTTAGTGTCATAGAGGACTGTAAGTATACCAAAATTCTTGACTTTGTGGCACATATGGTGGACAGTGGATCCTGGTTTATGAATGAAAGTACTGCCACTTTGGCTTTATGTAGAGGAGGGGCTCCTACATCCATGATATGGCATAACATGCCTTACGGCTTTACGCTGGTGCCCTGCGTCTTGGGCTTCGCTTTATGGCTCAGACTACCCAAGCATGCAGTACAAGCCGATCATAATTAGTCAAGATCCTGACTAGCAGATGCACCCTGGCCTCAAATCGTCGCTTGATATGCTGAGCCTGAGTCTGAGATACATGGTAATCACGCGTATAGGATAGACACTGTGGAAGTGATGGTTCATGTACGCCGTGTACCGAGCGTCACACAGTAAAAAACACAACACGGGGGGTTGAACACGCCGACGCAAGGTGATAGCGTAGATGTGCGATCTACACCAATCGTGTGCGAGTTGCAGTGGATTAGCGCGGAAATAAGAACCACAGTTCAAAACAACTACGTCAATTCAATTGCATTGGCCAATGAGTTGCCGATTTTCATTTGTATGTACCTGCGTCTTTGGTCAGTTGTGAGAGACCAAAGTTGCAGGGAACCAGCGTAAACATGTCTATACTCTGCACTAGTCTACAGTCATAACATACTCATTAGCCCAGCACAGGCCACATTCGCATTGCACATAAAAATCAGAATTGGGATGAATTTAGTAATCTGCCAACACTTTAAAGTCGGCACCTTAACAATAAGGTCTAGCCCTAACACCATTCACTATACACACACTACCACAGGCCCTAGGATGGTACACTACCAGTTACCACAAGGTACCACAACTGATGTGCACAATCAAACAACTCAGTACCACAGAATACCACAGTGACTGATGGCTGATGTGTTGAACATCCAATTACCACAATTTACCATTGGTATCCTGTGGTAATCGGTTGTGTTAGGGCTAAAGAATTTTGTATTGTGCGCCGTATGGAATAAACTGCATGTTGAAGGAAGTGGTGGCAGAATACTGAATTCATCCCGTGGTGGGATAAATTTAATATTCTGCCAACACATCCTTCAACATGTAGCTTATTCTGTTGATGAGGCTGCCAAATTTATTGGGTGGTGGCACAATACAAAATTCAGAAAGAATATATTATGGACAACATTCCAACAAGTACCTGAGCTGAGGGAAAAATAGAAAAGGGGATGAATTCAGTATTCTGCCACCATGTATGTATTGCAGTTTTTTATGTGGAGGTTGCCGAATTGAGGGGGCACAATCTAAATTCTTTCCAAGAAAAGACTGGGAAGCCCCTCAAGCATCAAGCAAAAAAATGGCAAGAGGCAGAGAAAAGCCCACTTGAACAACCCCAGAAGGAAATTTTTAGTGGTTTCCCTCAGCTCAAGAGAGAGAGAGAGGTAATTATAAAATGTGTTAATGGAGGAAACTAGTGTAGCGCTAAAGTCGTTGTCACAGTGAGTCGTTATATTAAGGAAGTTTTCAAGGACAACCGCTATAGCTAGGGAAGGATTATACTTATCATTTGTGAGCTACTCTTCCCCATTTATCTTTTTGGTTTCCTCCTGCTTCTAAAACTGGGCTTTCCTCCCTTATTGTATAATGATGTAGAAGTGAATTGAAATATCGTCATGACACTACTGGTATATGACCAACACTCTTGTTCAGGGCTGGAAAAAATGCTAAACTTCCCAGGAATATGATCCAAATTTCCCTCCAACATTGCAAAATTTCCCTCCAAGATTTAAAAATTCTTATGCATTTCTTTATTTTAAGGACAAAAGTTTCCCACCAAATATTAAAATGGTTAGCTTTACTTTTATGAAGAATGTTCCATTTTTTAAAGTTCCCCACCTCCATAAAATAAATCCTACGACCTGCGTATAGTGACCTCATAATGGGAATGTTGTACAAGTAGGTTAAAAGAAACTAACTAGGCTTATCCTGTGATACTAAATTTATAAGTTGGATGTTTAATAACAAAAATCCTAGGAACCACCCACCTCTTAGAATAAACATTACAAAAAATGGCTTTTGGTAGTAGAATAGGGTTAACCTTACATGTCACTCCTATAAAGCTATACAGGGTAAATGCTCAGCAAGTGGACCCTGTGAAACAAGCATTTGCTCAAAACACAACCGCAAGATTGGAATAGACTAAAATGTAGCGAATTAACTTTTCTCAAGGATAAATAGTGTAACATGAATAAAACAGAAGTGCTAGAATGCACCTTTAACCCTAGCCAGTCCATGCAACACTTATAGACAATCACATTTTTTTCAGTTCCAATTACTGTGCCACTCTGGTATAAGCCCGCCCCCCTAAATGGAAGATTTTACTCCAAAAGAGGGATGGGCTTATGTGGGAGACGAGCTGGAACTTTGGAGAAAATATCAGATCAAAAATTCCAATAAATGTTTTAAGAGTGCTATTATTCACTCAAGTATGGCTCAGTTGGCACTTTATTTGTAGCAGATAAATATTAAAAATAGAAGTTAAATGTGCTTGTTCTGATTTATGTCTATTGTGTTCTATACTTGATATGAGAGCTTGGCACTTGTGCATATGTCCCATCAAGTACTGTGGGAAACAAACTTGTGGTTTTGATGGTAGAAGCAATAATGCATACTGCAAAGCCATATTCAATATTGTGCTAATATTGATGGTTAACCATTTAATCGGCAGTTTTTTTTGTTTATAAATATCTTGGGAATGAAATGGATCTGGGTATTTCCATAAAGCACACAACTGTGACATAGGTGTTTTGACCCTAACACAACTTAGGGTCATTTTTGAAAGTCAATTCACACGGGTGCTTACTGCTATAGCTCGTGAACTTTGACCTCTGGGTCAAGATTGCCGAAATGCACTAGAGGGGGTCATGGGCTATCATTGTGCCAAGTGGGGGCTCTAGGGCCTTTGCAGTTTTGGAGCTAGAGCCTTACAACTTTGTCTTTGATGAAGATGATGAAGAAGAAGCAGCAGAAGAGGATTAAGAATCACAAGGAGCACAATATACCCGCCGCTTCGCATGCGGGTATAAAAATACGGCCTTTCATCTGATATAAAAATCGATACTACTGGGTAAATCAGGGGTCCCAAGACGATTGGAACACATACCTTTAAATGTTCTATTTTCCAGAACTGGATAAATATTGTTCCTTTAAACAATGCAAGCAAGCCACTTTTTTGCATTACTTTGATAGGTCCAAAGTTGCAACACACTGGCAAGCTCAAACCTGTCAAAACAAGGCATCAAAGGCAACTACCACCTCTAAATGGAAATTACATAAAAAAACTTACCTCCCAATCCTCTCACACTCAAAATAGCAACACAAACAGTTAAAGACAATTCCAGAGATGCAATAGTGGTACATAACTAATATCGCAAAAAATTAACCCCTGGGCACTACCATTATACCCGCATCGTATGCTAGTTCCTGCATTTTGCTTTGAAAATGGGTGGACTTAAAGCTGAAAGTGGGCTTATACCCGAGTGGTTACGGTATGCCGACTGCCATTTTCCCTTCAGGAGACCCATTCCACTGACAGTAAGTGCCTTTCTGCTGACCTTTTACAACCCCGGGCATTTACCCCTCAGGAGATCCCCAAAATTGGATTGGGCTGATAACTGCCAGCTGGGCTGTTCCCCGCAGAAGGCAAAATTGCATATGATTTCCAACTTGGCCATAAGTTTTCAAAACTCTCTATCCCAAATCCATAATTGGCTTCAACAAAAAAAAAAAAACAAAGGGGGAAGAATGTGAATGCTGATGAGTGCTGGGTGGCAATTTACCCTGGAAATGTCCTCTGCACATTTTACCCCTCAGAGAACTGCCGAAATTGGATGCTAGATATCTTCTAGCTACATGTAGGCATATTACCCCCAAAAGTTGCCTGTGCTGCTGTTCAGACATTGAGTGGTTAATGTTCGCTGGCAATAACAGCACGAGTACTGATTATTGCCGGCTGGCATTTCGTGGAACAATACTGCCATTTTGCCGGCTTGGTTATGTTTTAGTGAAACCATAATTACACTGCTAACATAGGTGCTTGGTTTTTGAAAAATCATCTTGGTTAAAATCCAAACTGAAATGAACGGGAATTAACTGCAGATTACATATCATTCCCTCTTAATACTATTGAACAAGCAGAAACAGCACATAGCAAGCAACATATCAAGCCTGAAGCCCAGCTTAATAACCAAAGCACTGACAACAATCGAACCACTTGAGGGCACTCAAGTGAGTCTACTTAGCAGTTAAGTGCTTGTTTTATCAAGTGGTAATTTCTTGTTTCTTTTTCTTCTCTTTTTTGTTTGAGCTTGCTTGGAATGTTATAGCTTGGTTTTGGCTTGGATTTTAGCTTGTCTTGGAACAGTTTTATTGTTAGTTTTATGTTAATTCCCTTTCACAGAGATTAGAGGAACCAAGACCATTTTTTCACAATCAAGCATTTTAAGTTAGAAAACGCTGATATTGCCGCTGGGCATTTACACCCCCCGCAGAAGAAGATAGGGAGTTTATGTTTTGGTATTTCAGAACAGAATAAACCCGTGTTCCAAATTTGTTTATATTACTGCTTGGGCCTAAACTAATAAATTGATTGGCTGATGTCTTGTAAAACCTTTCAGGGATGGATAAAACCTTTGCCGCTGTGGTCGGCCGAACGGATGCGCTTTGTCTATAACAAACGACCCTGGACAAATCAATTGGTTGTCGATTGTATTCATGATAGCCACCGTCCCATTGGGAATCCTAACGTCGTGGTTGCTAGATACGTATGGCCTCCGTGTAGGGTAGTGCAACCATCTCCCCAGAAGACATTGTTATTGCTAATGGCCTGTTGATACTGCAATGTTTCAGAGCTGGATGACAGTTCCTCCTCCTGCGGCAGATTACGTGGCCCTCTTCTATGGAGTGCACTTGGAGAAGATCAACTGGTTATTTTAGTATTTGGGCCTTTTTGGGGATAACCATTGAGAGTTTTGTAGCCCCCGTGGCTGCTAGACTCGTATTGTTTGAGAGCCGCGGTAAGTTGTCAGCTCTTGCACGGTTTGAAAACTGGTTTGGAATCTGAAAACTAAACTTCTAACTCTTGCAAGTTGCATGCACTATCTACTAGCACCCTTCTCTGTACCATGCAGCCATCCAGCACTTCTAATGTGTCATCTTGCATATTAATCAAGTATTTAATTCTTTATAATTGTAGATTCTGGAGTTTCCCCCCTAGTAATTGCAGCAGCAGGGATGATGGGTACAAAACAGACCCGTACACGGGTTTGTGTCCAAAATTTAGAGAATTTGACAAAAAAAGTAATTTTTTTTTGTTTCAAAAGGACCATTCGGGGGAGTTATAAGACATAAAAAAAAAATAAATCCACTGTTTCAAAGCCCCGCACGCCCCTAAATAGTACTGTACTCCATACGACCTTGCTACCACATTAAAGTGGATGACCTGATTTGATTATACAAAGTTTCCATTTTGTTTTAAAATGACCTTGTTCCTCAAAAATCCCCACTACCCCATCTGTAAAGTTTCACAGTAATTTTCAATAATTCATTTTGATTACGAGAGCAAAATTTATTCTGCATTTTCTATTAATTCCATACATTTCTGATGAATTCATCAGGGTCCCTAGTGACCCAGGGTCGCTAATTGTGTCACAAACCCCATTTAATAATATTGGTCAACCAAATGGGGGCACCCCTTTGCTCATAGCATCCATACCAAATGCCCAAATAACCCTAAGATTTGACAGGCAAGGGTATTGTGAGAAAGTATCACTGGAAAATTATAGAAATCAAAATTTTTATGTTTGTAGGGACACATTTATGCACCACTCAATAGACCATTTGCACGCTCCCCATAATGTGCATCTCCGTATTGTGCCCATTTCCATCCGGGAACTTGTACCAGCCTTAAGTCAGCTAAAACATACTGTTAAGAGCGTAAAGAGAATACCAGAAAACTTAACCTTCGGACGTTGGCAGAGCTATCAGTTGTGTAATCGTCTGGCAGGTGACAGTAGGGCACAGTTACGATCGAAAATATCACCTTTTGTCATGATTTCAACAACCAGTGCCTCCATTAGTTTTTTGTTCCTTTGAAATTCTTCTACATTTTTTGTAGATTAACTTCAATGGAAAAGGTACTTTGTATTTGTAATTTTAGGCACTTTCGTCGACGGCAATGAACACAAATTTTTTTGTAAACTGAACTATGGTAACAAGTTTCCCAGATGGAAATGGGCACAATACGAGATGCCATTATGGGGATTGTGCAAATGGTCTATTCCTAGTTTCAATTTGTGAGGGTTTACAAAGTGGTGATAAGTTTTGGCTTTTCATTTTCATTCTTCCTCTTTTCCTCCCGCCTAGGAAGAGTTGGCTTGCCTCTCCGTGTTGTCTCCTTTCTTTCTTGGACTGCTGTGCACATTTGTCTATTTTCCTTTAAGGCTGGGGGAGAGGGACATATTTTGAGTTTGATGTTGACCATAAATGGGTCCATTTCTATCATTTGGTCATTGGTTTAAGTTTCCATACTCCACAATTTTTTTTCCCCAGTTTCAGTCTTCTATTTGTGATGATGCGGACGTTACACATTTTCCGTCAACATTCAATGTCACACTAAATTTAGCTGAGCATTGCCTTAAATATACCAACAAATAGTTGAAACAAAGTAATTCTGAGATTGCATTTTAAAGGGGGATTGGTCGATTTAAATATCTAAAGTTTTCATCATCTTGAAGAATGATGGCCTTCACCAAAAACCCCCCATCTGCGAAATTTTGCACACCGATATTTCAATCCGTTTTGGGCTAGTGACAAGCTCGAAACGTGATTTTGTGACCCCATAGAGTAACTGTGTAAAACTATCTTGGTCGACCAAAATGGATTACACTTTCGCTCATACAGTGATAACTCCAAACCACATCATTTACCCCCTAAGATTTCACAGGTAAAATGAGAAAAGATTTAGCTTTCTTCTGATACCAAAATTTCCGACCACTTCCGGTAAAATCTGAGCTTCTGGGGACGAGGCATTAGCGATCGGGCCATGGCTCCTTAAAAGAAATATGCATTAATAAAAAAAGGTAATATCTTCGTAGACACTTTTTGTAACGTGCGTAACATTACATCTGTTACCTAGGCCCCAACGTACTTGACTTCTACTTTCATTAATATATCATCAATTGATTAAAGTTTCACATTACTAAAAATATGGTTGCTTTTACCCTCATAATTTCAATTTTTGGCATTTATGTGTACAATCAAGTGGGAAAATTGAAGCTAGAATTCTTTTTCATATTTTTTCTGCACAAATTTGGTAACAATGAAATTTATGTTCATTTTGGACAATTAATTTCGCACCTGGGATCAAACATGGTTAAATCATGAATGTTATCATTTTTTTATGGTACTGGGGCATAGCTCTGTGGGAGGTTCACCCTCTTTGCATCGGCCCTCACATGATGTTTAAAGTCATATCCTTATATTTAATGTGTGTTTGTATTTTTGTGTAAACAAACAATTTGTGAAGTATTGGCACCTCCAATGCACTAAAGACACGGTAGGAAATGTCCCGTCAGTCACATTTTGCATCCCCGGTTTTGGAATTCTCGGCTTTTATCAATTGAGACATTGTGCTACATGTTTACTAATTGTTTATGTATGTATGTATTTATTTATAACATCGGTATTACACCACACAGAACCCAATATGCATTAAAGGGGGATGGTCCGATTTAAGTATTGAAGTTTTCATCTTGATATAATGACCTTCCGCAAAAAAACCCTCTGGTTACAGTTTCTCACCGATATTTCATTCCGTTTTGATGTGACATCTGAAAACGTGATTTTGTGAGCCCCATAAAGTACTGTGTAAAACTAATATTGGTCGACCAAAATGGAGAACACTTTTGCTCATACCGCAAACCAAATATCATTTGCTTAAGATCACAGGGTAAACAGAAAAAATAGTAGCTTTCTTCTGATATATACCAAAATTTCGACCACTTCCGGTAAATCTGGGCTTCTGGGGATGATGAGGCTATTAGCGATCGGGCCATGGCACCCTTTAAATGCAAGGGAATTCCATTCCAGAACAATGGGGAAAATTTATGGGAAGGAATTCCTGATTTTAGATACCGAGGAAACTGAAGTTTGTACCATTGATAATTATGCAACAATTGCTTAAATTTCATTGAACCATATGCATTTTACAAGAATCCCCCTTTTTAAAAAAAGATGGTACTTTTTGTCCTGTTAGACACGCTCATAAACTAAGTCCAACCATACTGCCATTAAAACATTTTGGTTTCGACCCAGGGCTGTAATGCCAGGATTTTTTAGGGGTGTGCGGGTCTTTGAAAAACTGGACCTTTTTTTGGAAAGTGGACCTAACCCCATGAAAGTTTGTCCTTTTTTGACTTTTTGAACAATCATCCCAAAAAGGCGACTTGTCATATTTTCCTAAATCTAAATTTGGGAGGGGGTGCGTGCATACGGGCCTGGGTTTCAATCTGTGTGTTTTTTTTTTAAATTGAAGTTGACATGCTTCTCTTTGATATGCAATAACCCTTTAGGACTAGACCATGGAGATTTTTTTGCAGGCCTTTGTTGAAAAACAAAGGATCTTCAAATGTCCCTGTCCAGATCAATCGCTGGAATTAGCCTAGTTCCACCAAAATGGACCTGAGCACTTTGTTTGCTCATAACAATCCAAACAAATCATCCTTTGTATAGTGCCTAATTTCACAGGGTAAATGAGAAAAGTAGTAGTTTGCTTCAGATACCAATATTGTGACAACTTCCCCGGTAAAATCTATGGTCCATAAGGACGAGACTATTACTGATGGGGCCATTGCCCTTTAAAAAACATTTCTGTGGGTAACAAAGGATGAACACTTTTCTGAGTATTATTACTTGAGCAACTTCTCTTGGTTGGCTTTGAAGTTAAATGACCGATTGCCTAACATATGCACATACAAGTATGTCTCAAAATTTTCTTTTACCAATTCTGTTCATTAATTATCCTACAAGAAGTCAATTTTAAAATCTTCGTTGTTCCCCATTAAAGTTTATAGTCTGGCCCACTCATAGTCCACCCACCTACATGGGTAAAGACTAGGGTCACCACTCGATTCAGTGGACTTTCATGCAACATTAGTCTCACGCTTCATTCTGTGGATCCCAGACTATAGGTGTGTTCTATTGGGACCAATTTTCCGGTTTAACCAGAAAGGGATTGAACTTGGCTAATAGAGACAGCCGTCCCAGCCTGTATTTTTTGTCTTATACCGATGTGAAATTTTCCACACGGTATTTTCCTGTTTTGGAAGGATAGTCGGAAAATTATCCGGTAGGCTACGAAAAGAAAACTCCTGTTTTAAGAGGAGTCGACCTTTCAGTCGGGTCGGTCGGTCGGGCGAATTTTTTCTTTTTTCTTTTTTTTTTGTTTCTGGAGCTCAATTGGACGAAAATAGCCCCAAAATCTGAACAATCAAGAGAAAAATTAAAAAAAAAAAATTTTTTACAAAACGCAATTTTCTATAAAAAATTGCCGCAATTGAGAAATTTGGTAGATACAAATAGGCTGATTTTACATGATTTTGGAAAAACTAAAAAAAAAAATCTGCAAAACGAAAACTCAGGGTCGGTCGAGCCCGTAACACAGGGTTTTTTTATTTTCGTCGCCTAACGTCAATAGAAACCCACCGTTCCTATCGAGTGCACATACCGGCGAAAGACCGGATAACACCATGTGATCGTAGCAATTGACCCCCATCCCAACATGCACATCGTGTTGACGTTAGTACCCAGGGTGTAGCAATGCCTTTTGTCATCGCTGACCTGCTGATCGGGTATATAATTTTTGGCCACAGTTTTACGAATTCCGAGGGATTTTTTTCACGTTTTTTACAATGCCTGAAAATGCACCTCCAGCTCCGGCATTTATTTGGACAACAGAGGCAACTAAAAGCTTAATTTCGTATGGTGAGAGCATCTATTCAACAAATTTTGATTTTAGACCTAATGACTTCTGCTCTTCCCGCCATGTGATCGGACGTTTGCGAGGTCCCACGACCACAAATACATGACGATTGACATGTGTCGCTGACCTTTAGCTATTAAAACACAGTCCGATAGCCAATCGCATTTTCCGGAAAACGCTGCTCAATAGAAACTTCGCACTATTGTTATTCTCAGTATCACCCGGATAAATTTATATTGGATATAAACCGTCTGTTCAATAGAAAACGCTAACCGGCTCCCCATTGGACTATCCTCCTTTTAACACCACCTTCTTCTCATTGCAATGCTGGTGTGCATAATTTTCACACAAGAGCTTCCACGCTACGGACCAACCTCCCTTAATATTTGTTTTGATCTTGAATTCCTTTGTCTGCTAAACAATTTAGGAACACTGCTCTATCCATGTTAAAGAATAGTTTGTCAATAATATTATTTTTATAATATTTGTAATATCTTAGATGTAAGTTTGTAAAATTGTATTGCTCTCAGTGCCTCCTTGGAAAGCAGTGTTATGCACTGAATTGGTGCTACTCAGGAGATTTCATAGCTTCCCACAAGGCTTGCGTCCAATGGAGGTTTTTGTCACAGGTACTTGATGTGTGTCGTTTAGTGATGAAACATGGCTAAATTGACTGTACTGATCACAAACTTCATTTAATAGCGTTTCATCTCTAACGATCCACATGGCACCTTCCAAAAACTTCGAATGAAGCAATTCATTGTGGGAAGCTACTGGTATCCTCTCTCTGGTGCTACCCTGAATAAAGATGAAATTCAACTAAACCTAATCCCAAATCGTAATCCTAATTCCTAATACCTAACCAAACCCAGCTTCGCATTGACCGACCTGGTAATACATATATTAAAAAGTTGAGATCCCAAGTTTCACCAAAAATTGCCCCTTTGAAGAGTCCCTATACGCTTCCACCTTATTAGAGTATGTTGCTTTCGTTTAGTCTTAGTCCACTTAAAGGGAATTTTATTGTCAACAATGTCCAATCCACAATGCAAACCACCCTCCTGTAACACGTGCCTAGATTCACATTCTTTTCAAACTTACGCTGTCTCGTGGACTTCAAAGGTCAGAAAACCCTTTAAACGGAAACAAATGACGTTTTTACTAAATCACGGGATATTCCATGGGAATCTCATCCTGAAGGCAACTTTTGTCCAGCATTCAAGACGACAGGGTTAATTCCATCGAAAGACGTTATATTCTGCAGTACCATGTAAGTATCGCCACCTAATGTCGCATCTGTTCTTAAATGTTCACTCTTAGGACAATAACGTGACTTGTTTTTTGAGTACAACCCTGAAGCTCATTTGGCCTCAAGATGACAATGGAGAAATAGCTCGCACATGCAGTTCCTGTGGTAAATATCAATGTACTGTCCTCCAGATGGCGTAACCAGGGGGGGCAGGGGCGCATTTATGCATATTTATCTACCCATTTTCTGGCAAGACGTACTGTGTAGGCCTATAATTAATCATGCGTTTATGTTAAAAGTATACGGAAAACTGCATGATACTAAACTTTTTTTAAACCATTCTTTTGAATGAGTATTATTACGGGTTCTAATGTGCAGTTTTGGGAAATGGAAATTCTTAGACTATTCTTTTGAATAGACTAAAGATGAACAAAAATTACTACTATTTGGTATTAGACGACAATTCCCTTTTTGGGATTATATATTGCCTTTAAACAATCCCTCCTATAGAGAAACGTTTGACCAGAGCTTCCTTGGCAGGATATTGACCAAAGGAAAGTATATGTCATGAGAGATAATTGATGTGATTTGGCAGCAATTGGCAGCATTTTTGGTGAACCATTTTGGATTTTTGACTCAGGGAAGGAAAAACATCAAGGATTTTTGATTTAATTTTTTTTTAACAAAAAACTGAATCTTTGAATCCCTCAAAACATATTCAAAAAATGAGATTGATAATTATATATAATGCCGGCCATTTTGGATTTGGCAGCATGAAGTAGGAGTAATCAGTGATTTTGATTGGTACCATTGTTGGATTTCTTTTTGACCCCAAAATATGTTCAAAACACTCTTCCTCATCAACTTATACTTAAAAGTGGGATATAGCTAATATGGCGGCCATCTTGGTAATTTGTTTTTACCCAGGGGGGATTTATGGGGATTTGGATATGTTGTTTGATGATTGCATTCTGCTTACCTGGTGCAAAATCAGCTCAATACCATTTTTACAGGGGTCAAAAACCCCAGACCACAGTATGCCCCCTTGCTGAAAGATATGTTGCCCCCATTCCGTGGCCCCACTGACTGAAAAAAAAAAAGCTGGTACGTTTCACATGACTGCGCTGAACCTTTCATAGTGAGATCAACAACTAAACACTGGCAAGAGGCGTCAGGGAGCATCGGTATAACTCTATAGAGAGTTAGGAAAATTTTGTGTAATATTGAAAATAGAGGTAGAACAAATCATGCACAAAACTAGCCTAACTCTATCAATTAGAAATAATAAATGACATCATCTGCATCATCTTCTTACCTTAAAGCAATATTAGCGCATTTTTTGAGAGCGCCCCCAATTTTCAAAATGATATTTTTCTAGTTTTTTTTTTTTATGTTTTTTAGTTACAAATATTAGAATGCTAAAAAATGCATATTTATCACAAAATAAGCGATTTGTAATAGAATTGGGATCCCAGATTGGACCTTAACGGCAGAGCTGGAAATGATACGTTTATCTCCGCCATGTGAAATAGTGCCACCTCGAGAAAATAACCTATAACTTGGCTTCCCCCTGAATATTAAAACAACTAATGGATGAGCGTAGACACGTACATGGCACTATTTCCCGGCTATTTCACATTGGAAGGCAAGTTTCCAGCAGTCCGTTGTATTATTATCGGGATCCCCGGGATTAATAATATTTCTAGTACAAAATTATTTCGTTTGTGAAACTATGGACATTTTCGAGCTTAAACCATTCACAGGTATAGTTTACTTAAGGCCAGTTACCAGCAATCATGTAAAATCTCCAAAATTTTTGTGACAAAATTGGAGCGCTCTTCAAAAAATGGTGCTAATATTGCTTTAGGGTCCCAGGAGGAAGGAAATGCAAATAGTCGATGTAGTTGTGTCAAGTCTAAAGGACGGGCCCAGCAGAAGCATTCAGTATTGGGTTGGTGATGACATTTCATTTGTGGTACATGGTCCATTGATTAGTGGAGGGAATAGAAAAATTCCAGGTGACTGTTGTGCCTTTTCCCGGAAAACGCGCTCATTTGTTAAAGAAAACCCTTTTTGTTTCGCACTATTGTTTATTCTCAGTACACCGGATACATTTTATCTGATCAAAACGCGTCGTCAATAAAACACGCTAAAAGTCTCCCCATTGGACTATCTCCTTTTACACCACCTTCTCATTGCATGCTGGTGTGGCATATTTTTCACACAAGATCTTCCAATCTCACGGACAACCTCCCTTGACTATTTGTTTGAATTTTTATTCTTTGTCCTCTAAACAATTAGGAACACTGCGCTAATCCCTGTAAGAAGAAAAAACCAACGGAGGCAGGATAGGGATTGCGGGAAGTAATAAGTTTTCATATATTTATATAATATTTGTAATATCTTAGATGTATTTGTAAAATTGTATTGCTATCAGGGCTCCTTGGAAAGCAGTGTTATTCACTGAATTGTGCAAGTGCTACCAGACCCTGAATCAAGATTAAATTCAGCTTAAACCTAATCCCAATTCTTATCCTTATTCTAAGACCTCCACCAAACCCAGCTTATACCATTTACCATTACCGCGACGGTATACAGATAGTAAAAAAAGTTGAGATCCCAAGTTTTTCCACAAAAATTGGCCCCTTTGAAGAGTCCCTATAACGCTTCCACCTTATTAGTAGTATGATTGTTTCGTTTAGCTTATAGTCACTTAAAGGTAATTATTGCAACAATTTCCAATACGACAATTCAAAAAAACAGGTGTCTGCGGAATGTCTATGCAATGGCACTCCTATCATTAATTGGCATATATAGTTTGTCCAATATAAAATAATCAGTTGATATGAATAAAACAGAAGTATTTGAACCAGAGTTAAAACTGAAAATACTGTTTTTTCATTCTTGACTACTTTTTATTCAGGACCTACATGCTGTATTATGTACCATATGGCGGGGGGGGGCTGAGCGCTAAATATGCCACAAATAGGTTTTTTGTTTTTTTTTCCACATTTTCCCCCAAAACCCGGGGCCAAAGCCCAAAACCACCCCCTGGACATGTGCCTGCAATCAACGGTCAATATTCCATGGGAAATCTTCTCATCATGAAGGTAAATGTTGTCCAGCAGTTAAAGATGACGGGATAATTCCCTTGAAGACATTAATATTCTGGGCATTGTACCGTACATAATAAGTAATCACACCTCTATCCATCCGCGTTGCTAATGTCCACTCGTAGGACAATACCGTTAATTATTGGAATAGTGAGGGAAGCGGGGAACAAAAAGTCCCATTGGGTGGATTCCAACCCAGGGCCCTTCGGGCCAAAATCCCATGACCCGGGATACCCCGCTACGGCGGTGTCGCTGGCTGGCCAGCAATTTTCGTGCCCATATGAGCCTTTGTTTGATGAAGTCAATCGCTACTTTTCTGGCTAGTGCATTTTTCTCAATGAACACAGTGAGTTTGGGTGAGATCTATACCCCTGATTTCGTTTCTATCCTATCCGCCGGAGTAACTGAAGGGCGAGGGAAGAGGGGACAAGAAAAGTCGCAAAATTGGGTGGGATTCCGAACCCATGGGGGGCCCTCGGGCCAGCCCCTGAGCCCGGGATAGCATGCTACGGCGGTGTTCCTGGCCCTGCATCAATTTCGTTTCCATGTAGCCTCTGTTTGATGACGTCATCGCAACTTTCTGGACTTTCCTTCCGTGCATTTTTCCCTTCTCAAAGAACACCGTGAGTTTGGTGAGATTTAGTTTGCTAGGGTTAAGGAGTCTTTCCATTAGCACATCTTTATCATCTCATAGCTAGATTCCCCAATCTTAAAATAGATATTACCAACATCATTCATAAACATGCCTAACTCTAAACCTCTATCCAAATAGAAATAACATAAATGACATCATCTGCATTGTCATCATCTTACCTTAAAGTTCCAGGAATGCACATAGTCGATGTAGTTTGTGTCCATCTACAAGTCAGGGACCAGGAAGCATTCAGTATTTTGGTTGGTGATGACATCATTGTGGTACAATCTTACCATTGCTTGATTTGAGAGTAATAGAAACTTCCAGTCACGGTGGTGAATCTTATTCATGATACGACTGATAATCATAGTTTCACAAATGATGTCACTGGTTGTGTTTCCTTTTTTCTGGGGTCCTGTTTATTGCAATGATACATGTCCCACAAAGATTTGGAGTTAGTTTATCATTTCCTTTCCCTGAAGACCTTTAATTCCATCATTGGAACTACCCTAATTTTGCAATCTGTTTTGATCTAAAAGCATTAACAAGTTGACTCATTTTTAAATTCTAAGCTTCTTTGGGAATTTTGTTCATCTCTTGCACAATCTCTGATCTTGATGTTAACAACATTGCAGGATCTCACTATCACGCAGGAATTCCATTTTCCTATTTTCCTTCCACAATACAAAAGTTACTCTTCCCATAAAATCTTTTCTTAAATGTGCATGTTCCGAATCGTCTTAGGGACCCGGTCTCCCCTGATTTACCCGGAAGAGTATCGATTTTGATATCAGATGAAGCTGTATTTTTCTCATTGGTGTCCTGAATTTGAGCCCTCAAATTCATTTTTCCTCAAGATGTAACAAAAACCCTGTTTTAGTGGTTAACCATAAGTATTAGCACAGTATTGACTAGGGCGTTGCAACTGCATTATTGCGTCTTACCATCAAACCGCAGTTATGTTATCCCACGGTACTTACTCCTGGGTGGCATGTGGCAAGTGCCGGGCTCTCATTCCAGTAGAAGACCCCAATACACATCAATCGGAACAGAGCACCTTAAGTAAAATTGAGAAATAAATAAAAATATTTTAATCACAAATAAGTGGAGGCTTAATAACACAAGATTACTTAGAAAATTATTAAGCCTATAGCGTATTAAATCCTACCTTTGCTTTAATTTGGTAATTTCATTCACGAATAACTAACTTAACCCATTCATCTCATTACATTAATATTAGGGGCTGGGTGAATTGAATAGGTCTTGCCATAAACGCTACCTTCATGGCTCTACGCATGATAAGTCCAAGTGCAGTACAGCTTCTAACTTGTTCTTGTCGGTCATGATTGTCGTGCCATAGCTCAGCCTTTTGTGCTTTTGCTCCTACCATCTGGCAGCGCTGTGGTTTCCAGAGAGTCAGCGAGCCCTTGCCAACACCATTGCACTCGACTTCAAATCGCCTAAGGCCCGGCTGATTGCATTTTCTGTTTGTTCCTGCAATAGTTAAGTCCTCAGGAGATATCCCAAAATTGGTGAGTCAACATTATTCTTCTTTCTCTTGGAAGGGAGGTATTAACATTTTTGCATTTATTGGGGTGTGAACCATAGATGCAGGAATATGATGCGACCTAAGCAGCTCATTTGAGGATATATATTACTAAAGTCGTGACACAAAGAAACGGCGACCGTTTGCAACATCTGATGTAAAATTTTGATGGTGCCGAACAAATGTCAGCCATGAAGAATAACCTGCGACACACATTATTTAATGGAGTCAAAACCAGATTTAAATGGGCATTTGGGAACATTTAAATCATATTTTTGTTCGAACTGCCCTGCCCACCTACACAATACCCGTTCAACCAATCCAGTCCGTGCCATCAGTGGCTTTGCGCTGATTGACAAACCTTGACATATTCACATTGGTTGTTTAAATGCTGTCCTGACTATAAGATGTTATTACCAAGGTGGTTTGGACAGGTGAACTAGCACACCCAGAGGGTGCTTGGAAGGTCGTCCCCCACCCTCCCCCCCCGTGTCCTGTCACCCATTGCAGTCTGTTGGCCCATTGTGGTCCGTTGTTGGCCAAAAATACATAAGACAATTATTTGGGCTGATACAGTGGAGCAAATTGAGCTGGGAGATGCTGTCCAGGCCCTTAGTAACTCGTATAAATCCACTCACAGTACTCATGCTTCGTGAAGGTTTAGTTTGTGGTGGTGAACGCCCCCCAAACCATTCAGATTTGTGTGAGTTTTCAAAAAGTGTGGTGTTCTTGCAGCGAAGCAAGCCTTGTGGAATTTGCAAGTGAGTGTTGGGTGTGTAATTGGTGGAACACGTCCTACCTCCCCCCTTATAAGATGGCAGCTGTCACATAAAAAAAAAAGTTTGTGTTTGCGTAAGGATAAAAAATATCAGGTCGGTCGGACTTGGTCAATTTTTAATCCATCAATTCATTGAATTGATGATAATTGCCATCGAGAGCGCGTGTTTTTAATATGTCGGCTCTTATTTGCGAAACTAGTCGGCCGTTTTATGGCCGTTTTTCGCCGAAATTCGGCAAATTTTCTGGAGCTAATGGGCCGTTCAACCGTAGGTTTTATTTTTTGGAATTTTTAGTGACGGGAGTCAGTTTTGGGTAACTTTTGTATCTTTTTTTTGTCCAGTTTTAGAGACATCATTTGATGCTGTGCTTGTCGTCTTTTCTACTGAATGCTATTGGTTTCTGTGTGCACTTAGTGGGGGTTTTTCCTTCGGGCGAAAATGAAATGGGGATCGTGTTACCATATCTACCAGGGCTTACCAGGGACTGAGTCAAACACAAGTGCGAGTTCATTTGACTTGTAGATTTAGGCAAACAATTTCCCTGGATGCAGTTCGCCCGACTATATATAGATGACACAAAAGAGTTTGTTTTACTTAGATCGACTTGAGTTATGTTAATAACTCGGGGTATTTTGCAACCACGTCTCAAAGAATTTTCATGAAAAGGTATAATTTGCCTACTTTATTGAAGCAAAACTTCAAAAATATTAAGTCTGTACCTTAGCAAATTTTGGTATCGTGGTATCGTCCTTGCTAAGGCAAGCCTTTTTTCCCATTATGATTTTACTGACTATGCATAGTGTTTATGGTATAGGAGGGTGAAAAAGTTGGTTTTTTGGTTTGTTGGTTTCGACGGCAAAGTTTAATAAAATTTTTAAGTTTATGTTATTGGTTATTATGTTTTGGAGGTCTTTGAGAACATTTTGGTGTAACGCTGAGAAACCTTATCTGGTTGTCATTAATTAAGTTCTTGTTGCTTTTTCGACTACAATGGACATGTCTGCCATGTATACATGCCCCGCGTGGCTGTTCCTCTAAGCGATGTAACACTACGTTGACCGTTTTTAAGGCAGCAAAAAAAAAAACAAAAACGGCAAAAAACAGAAGGGGCAAGGATGCCAAACAAAGAAGCCAAAAACTTGAAACTGTTGAAAAACCAGTTCTGGAATTTTATAAGTGGTCCTTGAAGTTGAAGGCACTTTATATATTAGGTTTTTCTAGATATAAACTTCGATCCTATAAATAGGATAAACAAAGAGGGTATTCACTTGCACACATGGTGGGCATACTTCGAATATTTGAAATAACCCTTACACTCACTGGGATTCTATAATTCTATTGATTGCGGTTGGGACCACAAACACGCTTCCCCGTATTTTTGACGGGTTTTAGATATTTGTGTCGAACGGTGCTCTACTACAGATTG
Organism: Ophioderma brevispina; assembly: GCA_023653785.1. Classification (NCBI taxonomy): domain Eukaryota; kingdom Metazoa; phylum Echinodermata; class Ophiuroidea; order Amphilepidida; family Ophiodermatidae; genus Ophioderma; species Ophioderma brevispina. The sequence continues at coordinate 20,089 of JAMKCH010084858.1, forward strand.
CCTAACATTCGACTTTTACCTTTTAATATCCCCCTTCCTTGAAAAGCGGAAAATGTTGACATAAGTGGCGGTAATCATATCAATCCTAGTGGAAATCGTTTGGAACAAACACCAGAAATTAAATTACATTTTGACTGGAATATCCTAAAAAATTGTTTCAACCAGAGTCAGCGAAATTTGTCTAATAATCTCTATTGTTGATAGAGGATATTCCCTCAAAGTGGCCTGAAACATACGAAAATCAATTGAGATTTAAAAAAAAAAAAACGTAAAACCCCGAACATTTGCTCTGCTACCAGTATGTCATTACCCCTCTGATTTCCTTATATGTGTGTGCAACCAGCGTCAATGTAATTGCTGTAATACGATTGTTATCAAGCTTGCTGTTTACAGATCATTGTAAGGCATGCCGTGGTAACCTTGAGTGTGAATGTAACTGTTTACTGTGCATTGGCCCGATTAACCTCACACATAGTCAAAAGACCACTACACAAGTCCGCATATTGAGTATATATAGAGTGGCCTCTAATGACCCTATATGGCCTTTGACCCTCATTTTGTCAATCTACATAATAAACACTTCTGAAACTACAATGCTATGACAAACTAACGGAACCTCTGGTCCAGGACTCTTACAGGTATGCGCAGAATGACCATCTGATGACCCATGTTGCCCTTTTGACCCTCTACTGTCCCAATGTGACCTTTGAGACCCCATTTGGTCAAATCTATATTACTAAAAATCAACTTTTGTGGGTTTTCCGTCTATGTGTTTCACCACCTTTACAATACGGATATAATTTATGGTGCTGGTGGTAGAGCTCCGACGTACGAGGTTTGTGTTCAACGATTTTATGGGTCATTTTTTGGGTCAAAGGTCATCCGGGTCGTTGTCGGGTAACTTGGCCGTGCTTTGACGTATGGATATGAGTTTTGGTAGGGTGTAGAGTTTCGCCGTCAAGTTTTTATGGTCCATTTTTCGAGGGGTCATTTTGGGTCAAAGTTCATCACAGCAGGGTCATGGAAATGATGGTGGTGTTGAGATAAAATAAAATGTATAACAAGTAAGAAATAAGTAACACATTCTTAGGCAAAAGATAATATAGTCTTGTTTTTGACAGTTTTTTTCTCCATCCGACTTCGGATGGACCAGCACAGCAATATTTAATATTAACCATTTAACCTGGCTTAGCTATGCCGTGTCTTAAAGTGTTAACAAATTAACTCCAGTGGTGCAACGGGATCGGCTACAAGATATTAACCTGTTGTGATTTCTGTTCTGCCTTTTGAAGATTGCTCCATCAGTGCTATTATTGCAAAGTGTTAGGTTATAATTCTTTTAGTGCCTGGTTGTGGACTTTGTTCCACTGACAGTCCCCTCAACGGGGTCGGTCAGACGGCGGAGCCCCTGTCAATTTTTTTTTGGAAAGCTTTATTTTTAAGAGCTCTGTCTAATTGTGCAGTTCATATGTTTGTAGATGGCTCCGTTTTCATGTTAGGAGCCTTTAAGTTGACTTTACTTCGACTTTCATTTCAATACTTTTAAAAAAAATCTCCATGTACTTAGGTTTCCTACGACCGTTCCTTAATGGGGCTGTCATACGGCAGAGCCCTGTCCAATTTTTTTGGGGACATCTTTTATTTTAAAAGAGCTCTATCTCATGCTGCAGTTCATACTATGTAGTTGGCTTCGTTTTCAAGTTACAAACCTTTAAAAGTACTTTTACTTCAACCTTTTTCATGTCATTCTTTAAAAAAATCCAAATGACTAAGTTCCTACTGTCAGTTCCTTAATGTTGAAGCTTTCATTGATCTTAAGACAATATTCCATTGGCTGTATCCCTTCTTGAGGAGGTATTACAACTGGAAAAAAAATGCGCGCTATTTTTTAAAAATCTCCCTGATTCTAATCAATCTCCGATTCCAAGATCTCATGTTGGCACCTCTGCAAGAGGTCATCCAGGGGTCGTTTTCGGGTAACTTAACCGTGCTTTGACGTATGGATATATTTTTGGTATGGTGGTAGAGTTTTCGCCGACGAGTTTTTTGGTCATGTTTTCGAGGGTCTTTTGGGTCAAAGGTCATCCAGGGGTCGGTATGGGTAACTTGGCCGTGCTTTGACATATGGAAATGACGTTTTGATATGGTGGTACGAGTTTGCCGTACACTTTTTGGTCACATTTTCGAGGGGGTCATTTTGGGGTCATAAGTCATGTAGGGGTCATTATTGGGTAACTTGGCTTTTTTCATACCCTGCTATTGACGTCGGATAATGAGCACCCAGGGTGCTAATTAGGTCAATTAACTCAAAATGCTCGGGTATACTCAGCTAGCGACGACCCACGCGCAGCGCGGCTCCAACTAGTATATACATTTCTAATTTTCTGCAAATAAGTTTACAGTGACCCAAACTGCTCAAAGGAACTTGGTAGGACTCATATAGGTAGTACAGTTTGACCTCTCATGACCTAAATGACCTTTGGCCGCACGGTTCAATACCTTTGCACATCTATATATTTATACCGGTGGGTCTGTCTTACTGTGTCTGTTCTGACTGCATATTTCTCCGAGACGAGAGGATTGCACCTTCCTGCAATTTGGTGGGTGGGTGCCGCCCTTGACGTACTAAGACCGAGTCTGTATTGGTTAGTGAATCAAAGTCATCAGGGGTCATTCAATCAAAGGATCTCAATGGGGGTAACTTTGGTGTATTCAGGCGAACCTTGGTGGGCGGGGGTGATTGTTGATGAGGAAAATTTTAAAGGTCATGCAAGGTCATCAGGGTCATTCAAGGTCAAAGGAACCGCAAAAACCCGAGGTCATTCAAAGCCAGTGCTCGCAAAACAGGTGATAGCCAAATCAGAGGATCGCCTAGTAAAATACTATTCAGAAACCACCGTCCCAGAACTCTTATGGTATTACGATGCCCTCTTAATGGCCCATATGCCCTTTTGTCCTCCAATGACCCTACTTGACCTTTGACGCCAAAATATCTAAACATTCTTCCAAGTTAAGTTGATATCCACCACACTTGCTCAAGATAAGCACTGGCCAAGACCCATGCGCTATAATGTCAATTGACTGTAATGACCCTACTGAACCTAAGACCCCCCACAACTATCCATTCCCTAACCATCCCAATTGTGGATTACTGAATCATTGATGCACTCGTTTTGAGATCTTCTCAATGTTTTTACTCTAAATGAATATCTCACTTTGTATTTAAAATGCTACTTTTAAAGCTTTTTTCAATGTTTACTTTTTTTATTTTTATCTTTAATTTTACTTTTTTTAGTTGGTTTTGTTTCGTTTGTTATTTTTTCGTCTGTGTTGTAAAAAAAAATATTTTTTTAAATTGGTGGATGACAACTCATGGTATCTTTCGGCAGAAATGTTTTTATTTGTCCTAATTGCATAAAACTTTTGTGTCGCAGGTTTTTTTTAGGGTCGGTTCGGGTTACGCCAAACAATTTTTTTTTATGCAAGCTTATGACTTTCCCCTTTTACTCTCTTGGTTTGATTTCGCTGAAGTGATTTTGTTAGTTGCCCAATTGGTTCTTCGTCTGTTTTAATTGCAGTTATTATACTTTGCCATATACCTCTGGTGCTGTTGGTCTATTACTAGTACATTTGGTGTTTTGGAGTGCGTTCCGCCAACACCGCCAAGTGGCGAGTGCTGCATTGAACTGAAGTCTTTCTTTCATGGACTTAAACAGGTAATTGTTCTTCAAGGTTTACGCTCTAATTTTAATATAATCAATCTATCGCTGGAAGCCAATTAGTTCGATAAGAACATCAGTGCTGGTTGTACCCTGTGTTGCACCACAGATAATGCGAGCTGCCCTATTTTGAATTGTTTGGGACAGTTTGCAATAGTGGACCCACGATTTCCCCCCACTACCTTACAATAATTAGATAGGTTAGCACAATGCATTATAGACAGTTAAGAATGTTACATGGCAATATTTTTGTTTACATTCTTACCATTTCTAATCCTTTCAGGGCCTTCTTAAGAGAACTCCATCCTCAGGTTTTTACCTACCAACCTCTGGCCCTAACTTACTCCTAAACTTAGGCTAATAACCTTAACCCTTTCTGGATAACCTAACTTTAATTCAACCAACAACCCCATAATCTAAGTGTAACTTGAAAATAAGATATAGTTCTCGTGACCCCGTTTGTCGATGTATTTTGGCTTCTACTATCCAAATGGATAGACCTGTAACTCAAATGTATAATCAGATGTTTCTTGGTAATGTGCTGCTACGTGAGAGAAAACATGAAAACTCGGACCAATACTTAATAAACGTACACAGTTGTTTAACACTTAACCTTTTTCCCTGGACCCGTGCTAGGCACTTCCTGGGCACGCTCGTGCTAAGGATTTTTATTTTAGCAATTTTTGCAACAGCTTCTGCTTGATCATATTGATAGTGCAAACTTATGGGGAAAAATTGCTACCATCTTAAATTGCATAGCAAATGGCCGAAAATGTGTAGCAAACTGCTATTCTAGCAAACTATACTATGCGAGCCCTGTTCATGGGCCTCACACAACCACCAGGGACTTTAGGGATACAGATTGGCAATTACTACTTGCCTCCCGTCAGCAAGACGTGTGGGCACATGAGCTGATATCGGGTTTGCAGTTTCATTGATAAACGACCTCGAGACGAGACACTCTGGCTAGAAAATCTAGGGCAGTCTGCGTTCAGAATTGCTATGTCTAGCTAGTTTTGAGTTTTTAGAAGATTTCAATAAATCATGATCACATACTCAAACATTAACAAAGAAAAATTTAACAAAAAATAATCTATTCGACCTGGTGAATTAGGGTGCAAAACATCATGATTTGTTTCAGATGCCAATTTTTCACCAAAAAGAGACCATTTTGTTTTGAATTTTCTCCAACATGATACCTTGAATTTTAACTAGTAGTTGTTGTTCCCGCCGACGAGTTCGGAACGGACTTGAAAGACAGCGTCCGTCCGTATCGTCCGTCCGTCGTTCGGTGAGAAAATGTTAACCCATTTTGAAACAACGATTTATCTGGAGTTCCCGTACGGGCGACAATTATGCAACTTGTCAAGAAGCGGTTGATGAGTTCTTGACGTGATTAATTTTGGTCGTAAAATATGCTAATTAAGGATCTAATTTGCATACTTTATGAAAAATGTTCCTGCCAGGCCTTTGTACAAGTTTTTCTGGAGTTCTGTAAGGTGTATCATGATGATGTCACTTAACTTGGTGGAGGAAGTGGGTTAAAGATTTCTCAACCTTATTAGATTTTGGCGTATTTCGGCAGGGCGAATTGAGTATGCAATTGAGCTTAATTTAAATAAGCAAAAATCCGCGTAATTGCTATATTTTCACACGGTACATCGGATACTCAAAATTCCTGTGCTGCAATGAAAGAATATCATGGGGCACATCGTCTTTTGCAATTATGAAAGGATGTGATATATGCAGCGTAGGTATCAAAGAGATCTAATTAATATGCATTGCTGTATCTCTGAAACGTTAAGTCGGATACAAAATTCCTTCGACATGAGACTACTATGGGCCATAGGGGATTTGCAAGTGAAGTATTGATATATGCAGCGTATGTAGCAAATGAGCTAATTAAATATGCATATTGTGGTCTCTCTGAAACGGGTAACGTCTGGATATGCAAATTCCTTCGCTACATAGACTACTATGCCATAGGGGAGGGGTGGGGTGTTGGGGTGTTGGGGAGGGGGTGGGATGTTGCCGGAGTGTTGGGTAGGGGTGTTGCGGAGTTGTTGGGGAGGGGTGTTGCGGAGTGTTGGGGAGGAGTCGTTGGGGAGGGTGTTGCTGAGTGTTGGGGGGGTGTTGCGTAGTAGTTTGGGGAGGGGGTGTTGTGTTGCAGGGAGTTGGGGGATTTTGTTTAGGGTGGTTGGCGAGCAGGCATGGGGTGCATGTTTTTTGGGAGGGGCATTGCATGCTGTTGGCAGGGGTAGGTGTTGCGGGTGTTGGGGAGGGTGTATGGTGCTTAGGGGTGTTGGGGAGGGAAGGGCGTGTTGTGGAGGGGAGATGCGTTGTATACGGGGTGATTGGGTGGGTGGTGGGGTGGGGTTGCGGGGGTTAGGGTGTTAAGGTGTTAAGAAGGAGGGGTGGGGTGTGCAGAGTGTTTGGGGAGGATGTTGGGGTGTTGGGGATGGGGGTGGGGGTGTTGCACGGTGTTGGGGAGGGTTTTGCGGGTTGTTGGGGCGGTGTGGGTTTTTGGCGTGGTATTGGGGATGGGGTGGGTGTTGTAGTTGCATTTACCTCATGTTAGTGGGGACAAAATCGCGCCATTTCGGCGGGGACTATTATTACGCCTCGCGTAATACTAGTTCGCCTTGTTTCCAACTTTACAGAATGATTAAATTAACTTGTGTTTAGGCAAAAACGGGGGTGATTAGATAAGTTTTAACCATTTTTTACTAAGGCTGTTTTTCCCGAGCAATATATTTACCTTAATTTGTAACCGGGAAATAGAATTATGGATCAAATAATAGCGTACTGCCCACTATAAGATTTAATCTTATTTTAGTAAGATGCCAAGATTTTTGACATGCAGAGAAATGCTTGCTAATAAGATTTTTACATTTTTTGGCAAAGGAAATATTTGTAAAAGTCAAAAGAAATTTTTAATTTGTTGTCCATTGGCCCTTTGTCATCCCCTTCAGGCACCCTAAGGCAGCTCCCTGGACCCCATCAGGGCCCAAGGACAGACCCTTGGACCCCATTTTGGTAGTGTTGTGTGCCATGGTGCTTACCGTGTGGGCTCTGCACTTTCATAAGTTAAATATTTGACTTCCAATGCTGGCAGGTATGAAAATTACTTAATGCATAAAATTGGTTAATGAACATTATGAAATTTAATTAGTAGTTGTTTTGTGATAGTAGCATAAGTCAACTACATGAGTAGTCACCAAAGGTCAAAGGTCATCTTTATATGGAAAAATATATTTGTCATAGTGGGGTATTCCCAAATAGACGCTTCACGTGATATCTCCCGCAACGTGGTGATTCGATTTTTCTCACACACGTGAGAAGATCGGAATACTAAGCCTTGACAATAAGCATAAACAACGTCCTCAGCATCATTTGCCTTTTCCCTAATGCTGAAACTGATATTAGGGTCCATATGGACCTCCTTGACCACCTAGTGTTAAACAGTAATTTTACTTATGTTCAAACTCTTTCTGTATACAGGCTTTGAAGATAGACCTTTATAATTCTGCTCATCTGCTTTGGAGCTGGCTTTGCTGTGTTTTTAGTACTGTTATATCCATTTGTTTATAAATATGTGTGTCAAAGGATAACCCTATGTAAGATGTGCTCTTTTAAATAAAGGAATTTGTATCACTAAAATATTATTCAAAAACAAACTAACATACACACCCTACACTTCTGCTCCATCAAGTTTATCCATGGCCTAGACCTGCGGATTCCTGAAGCGGCGTTACAAATCGATGTTGCCCACAAGTATTATAATTAGCATACACCCATTAGAGTTTTGGGCACCACCAGATTTGGTTTGCGTATCGTCGTCTTTGGAAAGTCCTTATGGCCTATTTATTATACATACAAGTATTTACTTTGGTGCGCATTTAATAAGTGAAAACAACAACAACTGATGCAACATGCCATCACTTGGACCAAATTATCTCTTTTCTTAAGCAAAATAACAAGGGTCATCGGGATGACTTTTGTGTTTTAGGAATGCAGAATCTTTATTAGAATATAGTTTCTTTCTTAATTCAATTGATTATCGATCATAATTATTGTATAAAATCAGTCAGCAACAATGACACTGGGTAAATGCATACAACCGATAACATGAATGCACAGAGTTTAGTGTGTAATTCTTGTGCGACAACGTGACTAACGCTGCTGGTTGCGGCAACAACACGAATGCCCCCCCGAGGTTGAGAGAAGTTGGTTACGTTGCTGCCGATTTCAATAACAAACCACGGGTTTGCCCTCTTTGTTTATATAGGAAAAAACCCTCTGTGGTTTAATCTCACATGGGGTGTTTAGGTAGAGACAATCACTGTGTTCTGTATCTAGGTCTGTGGCAATCTTTTTTCATGTTTTTCTTCTGGTTCATGTTCTGCAAATTGCTCATTTGAATTAATCACAATATTATTTGCACTTGCAAATAGAGAAAAATCTATAATGAATATAATAATATGCAAGGTACTCTCATTTCCAAAGAAAAACAAAAATACATGCATGTATAGAACACGATTAAAATGGATTTAGGAAACCAACATATAGGCAAGGCAAATGTATGCACAGAATAAATCAATCAATGATAACCTGACGAAAAACAACAATTCCCCCTGTCGATATCAAATGGTTTCCAAAATGAGGCATAATGAATATATTTAACAACAACACATTATTGCATACAACATTAATTAGTAGCAAACTTTAAAAGTGTACTTTACAAGCCTGCTTTAAGTTTATAATGATTATTGACACTGCAAATAATCAGATGGATTTCATTCCAAGGCGTGGGTCTGGAAGTGAAATAAACATGAAGTGCCTTGCAGATTGGTCAAAAGCCTAGTACTCTTCACTCTTTCAATTGCTTGTTCAATACCCGCACCAGCAACCCCGCTGTGCAGGATTACACCAACATCGTGTCACGCACATGCTGCCATTTCAAATACGGGCATTTACGTTAGCATTCCCAATACAAATCGTGACCATTTAGAAATTATTTTTTCTAAAATGGTCCCCTTTTATACACCCACGAAACCGTTCACAGAACAAGTCTAATCGGTCACATATTTTTGTTTAAACTTATATTAAAACCCGAATATCAAATTTCCACAGAAGCCTATACTAGAGTCTGTGAGAGCTCTTTGAACAATGACACTCAACAATAGCTCAGCGGGAGTTTGTCTGTGCTGTCATGTTAATTCAACGATTAACAGAACAGGGGGCAAATCATGTAATTTTGAAGGTACACCTTTGGTTATCCTATCACCTCAATTTCTTGTTTTGAGAAATGTGGTTTGATTTGTCCCCAAATTTCCGATTTTTGCAAAAAATCCATTTATTATTCTTGCCAGGGGGAAAAAACGGAGGGGGACCACTGTCAGTTATTGATCTTCATGTGCGAGTCATTCATTTACAAACATGCAAATATCAAATGGCGCAATTCTTCTTGTTTTTTCAGAGCTTTGTCCGATTTATGTGCGCGGCTCTAATGATAGCTTGGGGCATGCTGGGGTGCTCTTTTAGGCTGGGCTCTTTGTTGACAGGACCAAGAAATTTGAGAAAGTCTCTAAAATTGGGTTTGGCCTTGGCAACAATAAGCTTTGGTGGTATTTGCAGTTGTAAGTTTTTGAGATTCTATATTCTTTAATGCAATGTATAACATTGTTTTGTCAAAAGAGAGATTATGCAATGAAATGGAAATATTTAAATTATAAATAATTTTGGCTGTAAAATCAATGAAATATGTCATCTAATGCATGATTTAAACTTTTTTTTCTAAAATATCCAACTTTGAGCTGTGAGGGGTCCACATCCCTCAGATGCCTCCTTCTAAAGATGCTATCAGTGATTTAGTATCCGAAAGAGTCAAATATTTGAATTTACTCTGGAATAGCTTACAAGTGAAGATAATCCCGAAGAATTCTCATATTTTTTACTTTTTTTCCAACTGAAGCATGAACAGAAAAGGATGAAACGGCAAGTGTGAAGATATGCGTCTCCATTCAATTACGTGTTGTATTACGTGTCCGTAACAGACACTAATGACTAAAAATCTATTTGTTCCTTATTAAGGTTGCTTTTTGTTTGTCCTATCGTTTGTAGGGTATGTTAGGATAACTACTTGTTACAGATCTGCAAAAATCGATTTTGAATGATTTTTTTCATTTTCTGATTTCCAAATCACTGCTATTGCCTTTAACTATAAATGTATATTGTCATTAATCACTAATCTTTGATTATTTTTGTGTACTATAAAACCTTTGGTGTAAAATAATACATCACATGGCATCATTAAAGATTTATTTAAAAATGTTTTTTTTTTTTTTAATTTTTCTTTCAATATAGCACATCAATCTTTTATTTAGAGCTTTATTTAAAGCCGTGGCAACACAATTTTGACAACTGATATAAGTAGGACATGCAAGAGCTATTACTTCCCTCTGCAAAAGAAAGGACAAATCACTGGGGAAATCTTGCCATATGGCCTACAAAGGTCAGGATTGAATGTTATAAAAATCGCCCGCTATAATGTCCATTTCTTCCATTTCTCATAGAGAGACTTGTTAAACTAGAATTTTAAGAAAAATCAATAATTTTTTTGCCCTCAATGAAATTTTGTAAAACTTGCACAGGATGAAATCCGTGGTATAAATTATCCCAATTAGTTGTCAAAGTGTGTTAGCCGTTGGATTTGTCAAGAAATTATTTTTATGCTTTGTTTACTAATAAAAGTCGGAATCCGACTTTTTTTAGGCACAGAAACAGTCGTAAATGGCATCTTCAGGACCGCTTTAAAATGGTTTAGTGTCTGTTTTTCACAATGAAGATTGATATAAGGTGTTGATCTGACCTAACACTAGCAATTTAGAGACAAAATGGGCATTTTGATTTTGGGAAAAAAATGACTGATAGTGGCTTTAACCCTTTCCTGGATAACCCGAACTTTAATTCTAACCCCATAATCTAAAGTGTAACTTGGAAATAACATGTAGGCGCTCATGCACCAGTTTGTTACATATTTTGGCTTCTATCTAAACAGCTAGTCCGATGTAACTCAAAATTTATAATCAGATGTTTCTGGTAATGTGCTGCTATGTGAGGGAGAAAACATGAACAATCAGATCAATCGTTAATTAAAGGGACAAGCAGGGGTTTGCTGATCCGAAACATAGAAAAAAATCATCAAAATTCATATTTTGGTATTTTTGTTACTGGCATGGATGTGCTAACATAACCTGCAAGTGGTTGGCTTGAAGTCTGCGTATTAAAGACAAGGCAGTACCTTTTATCTGATTCTGTAATATCTATTATGTGCATATCAAAATTCCGACTTGAATTCAATATCCCAGATTAATAAGCGTAATATTGTGCACCATGACCTGTTAGTTTGACCTCAAACACAGACATTATTGATCTTTGTTTATTCTGTACTGGTGTAAACCACAATCAGCTGTTTAGTGTAGATTTTGAGACTCCATCGCTGTATGTCTATTTACAAGCGACGTTACATGACAAATTTCCTCAAATACTCCTTTATTTCACTATTTGGCATTGTTGTTCCTACTTTAAAGTAGTTATATGGAATTGTACATACTTATACTATAAGCTAAAACAATGCATTTCCACATTTTTTTTATTCTCTTGCATCGTCGCTGCTTATCCCTTTTAAAAGTGCACAAATAGTTGGTTTAAACAGTGTAGATTTTACTTATCATGTGCAAACTTTTTCTGTATACAGGTCGTGAAGAATAGACCTTATATAATTCTGCTCATCTGCTTTGGAGCTGGCTTTGCTGTGTTTAGTACTGTTATATCCATTGTTGAAGAAATATTGTGTGCGAGAGGATACCCTGATGTAAGATATGCTCTTTTAAAGGAATTCTTGTTCACCTAAAGTAATATTCAAACAAACTAAAATACGCATCTCCAGTCATTTTTTTCTTGCATGAAGGTGTTAAAGCGGCACTGGCACATTTCACAAAATGTGAAATTTCTTCAATTTGCTCTCAAATGATAGTCTAGGTCATTTGAAGAATAGAGATACATTTTATACATAAAAATAACATACTCAAAAACAGATAGGGGGTTCATAAGAGGTTAAAGACATCCAGGTAATTTGTAGGCTAACTTTTAAGTTTCCATAATCTTAATCAATAAATGTGTATATTACATGAATAACATAGACTCGTACTCACAGATATTAAAACCACAAAGGTTACAGACCGGTCAACCAGGGTGCATTGCGTGGGAAACATGCATACGGCATGAGTTTTCATGTGTTAAACACCATTTTCGTCGTCTGCTGAATTAATGTCGCTGGCGACATTAATTATAAAATCGTTCTGTTTACCCATAAGGACGCTGATTTGGTCTTAATCATTTCAGGTGAGGGCTTTTGTTTATAAAAGCTTTATAGACTGGTTCCATTTTTCAAAAAGCAACTAGTCGAGAGGCATTTTTTGGAGTAAAAGCCAATTGAAACAGTTGTTTCTATAAACGGAAATTTTATGCTATTCCAAATCTTCGGTCCCCAAAGCAAATTTTTATGGGATTGTGCCTAATTTGCATAACGTTCAAATGGCCGCCATTTTACATTTTTGTAATACTTCAAGTTTTAAAGGCTTGTAAAGACTTCTTTTGTGGTCCTATACATATGTTTTCAGGTCAGAGAACACACTAGACCATCATTAAGTATATTATGCCATATATTGGACCATTAATTTGCATAAATGTAAAAAACGGTGGCCATTTTGAATATTTTATTGCAACTTACTGTCACCATGACCTAATGCTAATAAGGTCATGCACCATGAGGTTGGGAGCAAAGTGTGTCACATATCGTGAACTACCAAATATTACAACTTTTTCACACGTAAATGAGAGTAATGTCATCATTTTTGCTTGAGATAGCTATAAAACTATATATTGTTGTAAAGCTAAAAATGTAAAGGAAGACAAATCATGCACATTGTAATGTGCATATATTAGAGGCTGGCCACCGTATCATATAAGGTGGAAAAGTGAACTTTTGATGTAAAAAGTCCAACATTTTTTGGCAAGTCTAATTTGTTACCGTTCAATTAACACACGCTTAACTGTTGTATGAGTCAAAATGAATGCCCATAAACAACAAACAAAATGAGATTGTTAGTTACCTAATACATGCAGGGTTACAACGATATAAACCAAAAAAATGCAAAAGCCCCGAATATCAAACATCCCTAGACTTTAAACACATGCCGCATCCGTAGGCACCTCATTCCTAGGCACCACCCTCTCTGACCCGACTGACTTAAAATTAACGACAACTCAAAAAGTAAGATAGCACAAAATTGGAATCTGCTACCATATCAAAGCTAGATAAATTCCCTTTAAAATGAATATAAATCGGCTGAATACCTAACTTGGTACAATACAAAATATTGTGAAAAGGTCACGACACACCCCATGTGTGTATACTCCACCTCATTGCGCTGACCCCTAACTAAGATCTAATGTAATTCCTTGACCCTGAATACATAATGTATAGACCAAGAATGAAGAAAAGCCTTAAATCTTGAGATCTGTACAAAAATGTCAAAATGGTAGCCCATTTTGACATTTTTATGCAAATTAACTGCTAAGTTGACCTACTGCTATAACTATGATCTAATATTGTATTCCTTAACCCTGAAACATTTTATAGACACAATAATGAAGTCTTAAGCCTTAAATCTTGAGTATGTACAATCACGTTAACATTGCGCCATTTTGAATGTTATGCAATTAGGAATTTCCTCCTCAAAATTCAGCTTGGGGACCAGAAATTGGAATCTAGACATAAAAGTTTTCATCTAAAAACACTAACCCAATTGCTTACTCAAAAATGCCTTCGCATGTTGAAGGAAGCACTTTTTTGAGAAATGGAACCAGTCTATTACAAAACCCTGCAAAAAATATCAGCTTTGAAAAATCTTGAGGCGAACTATTTTTCAAATGTGCCAGTGTCTCTCTTTAAGGGGAGACAATGCAAGCAATGTTTCTGTATGTACTTAGGTCTGTCTGTGACAGTTTGGATATTGTCACACTCTGGTAAAGTTTCTGCAAATTGCTCATTTGAATAATATATATATTTTCATTACTTTACAAATCCAGAAACAATAAATAATAAACAATAAATTGAAATTTGACAATGCAAACAAGTAATTCGGGAATAAGAGAATGGGTTGCAGAAACCTCATCACAAAGGTGCTCTCAGATCCAAGAAAAACAAAGTACAGGCACAGAGAACAAGATCAAAATTGATTTAGGGGACCAAAAAGATAGGCAAGGCAAATTATGCACAGAAATAAACTCAATGATAAACTTACGAGAAACAACAATGTACCCTGTCTATATCAAAAATTTGGTTTCGGCAAAATGAACATAATGTGCAATACATTTACAAAAACACACTACATTATTTCAAACAACACTCATTTTAGCAAACTTAAAAAGTGTGATTTTAACAGCATGCTTAAAATTATCCAAAGATATTGACACATGTAAATAAGATGGGATGTCATTCCAAAGAGGTTGTCTAGTGAAATAAACATAGAATGAAGAAGAATCTTTGAGATTGGGTAAAAGCCTAATATCTGGCATTTTGTTTTGTTGAATCAAAGAAGCAAAAGTGAGCGGAGGTCATATCACTGCAAATCGTTAAACGTACGTTTTGTTATCCTAGCACCTCATTGTTTATTGGTTCCCCTATATCCTTTGAGGAAATGTTTTTCCAAAATTTACAGTTGATTCTGACAATGTGTTTGTGATGTTCGCGAAATGTTTTGTGTCACCTGCCCGTAGCCATCTGTGTTGTAATTTTCTGCTCCGTATACGGACTGAAATAACAAAATTGCAAATTTCCTTCAGATACGACCAAATTTAGGTCACATAAATTAGAACATACAGACTTAGGCCAACTTTCAGATGATATAAAAATCTCATATTTTTTAGGCACGTCTAAGGGACGAGGATATGGATCACAAAATGCCCCTTAAAACCCGACAGTCTTTGAAGGAATAAGTTTAATTCTAATCAGTGAACCAAATATTTAAAGGGTCATTCGTGATCCACATCTCCTCGTCCACCCCGATACCCTTCAAAGAAATTTGAGAACTGTATATCATCTAAACCATTAAAATTGTATCATGGGTACCTAATTCTTATGTCCAAATTTCTGAAGTATATTAAGAAATTGCACTTTTGTTTTTTGTCCATAAAGGACAGATAAGCTTTTTCTCAAGGATAACTTTATACTCTGTAAACCTAGAAGTACAAAAGTAAATTAATCGAGTGCCTTACTACCAAACGCGCGGCTAGGCGCAGGCATAAAATCATGAATACGTGCATAATCACATGCATAGCGCATGATGTACGAACAAAAACAAGTTCTTAATACTGATCCTATAAGTCGAACATACCAGCACTCCCGTGTGAGACTTGTGTAGGGATTTATTGATTACTTTGAACTTCTAGGTTTATGGAGTATAGTGACACAATGAATAAACCACAAGAAGTCGTGGAATCACAAAATGCACTTTAAGATGGATGAATACATTTAGTGCGTATGTGACAGGTACCTGTAGAGTTCAAAATGCAGTGTGCCAAATCACGATTTGGTAGCCCAATCGGGCGGAATTGGAAAAGGCTTACCGCGACGCCCAAAATTTGTACCGCGATTTCTTGGGTCAAATTTTAATACATGTTTCTAGGGATTCTGGTGTTGCCCGCGATTTTTTAGCGATTGGGCGACTTACGACCTCCATTACCGCCAATGGGGCAAAATGATTTTGGCCAACCATGTCAAAATGTCATTTAGAGTCAAGTCAATACAGGTGATGACAAAAGCAGGCAAGACGGAAGAACCCAATTGTATAATATTGCAATTAAGTTTGAGAGTGAAGTTTATATAATTTTAGACAAAATTCAAGCAAAATCTACTTTTAGTGCCAGTAAGTACAATGCGTGTTTTGATCCATATTCACACTTTTTAGCACAGATTTAAAGCACATGCCAGTGTTACCTTGGAATTTCCATACTATAAGTGTCAGAAAGCAAGTGTTATTGTTAGATGGATTAGACTGAATCATGATACCAGTCTTGCACTAAGGAGATATTTTTTCCAGTTCTATTAGATTTGTACAAAAGCACTGTACAAAATAATTCAAATATTAGAAAATGACTGGAGTAGATGCCATATATATTTATTCCACTAACAGAAAATATTCAGTTATCAGGTGGTGGCACCAGACTTGTTCTGGGAGCATTGGGGGGGGGGGGGGGTGAAATTTTTGGTGCCAAAAGTGAAATTTTCTTTTTTTATCAAGGGGGCAAAACAACCCAATTGGCTATTGGCAAATCGCTGATTTTTGACCAAAATTTGGTGATTTTGGTACCAAATCACCGATTTTTGCCAAAAATCCAGCATTTTATTCTGGCCAGGGGAAACATGGGGGGGGGGGGGGGGGGGAGAAAAAGGGGAAGAAAGAGAAAAAAAGGGGGAAATTTTCCACAATTCCCCATGGCATACACTGTCAGGTTATTTGTTCTTCATGTGTGTGTTCATTCATTTACAAAACATGACAAATATGCAATTATTGTTTTTCAGAGCTTTTCAGATTCTAGGTGGCGTCTAAATGAAGCGTGTGGTATGCTGGGTGACTCTCGTAGCTGGGCTATTTGTTGACAGACCCAAGCAATTGCAAAGAAGTGTCTAAAATTGGTTTTGCCTTAGCAACATAAGCTTTGTGGTATTTGCAGTTGTAAGTTTTTGAGATTCTATAGTTTATATGCAATTTATAACATGTTGTTTACATTAGGTGTTGCTATTAACAAGTGGCAGGTTAAATTAGTAAATAAATTTTTGCTGTAAAATCAATGAAAAATAAATGCATCTATGGCATCATATAAGACTTTTTTTTCTAAAATTTCTCAAACTTTTGAGCTGTGAGGGGCCCCAGCCCTCATATGCCTCCTTTAAAAAGACGCTATCAGTGATTTAATCTGAAAGAGTCAAAATATTTGAAACTTAAAGGAATAGCTTAAAAGTGAAGGATAAGCCCAAAGAATTCTCATATGTTACTTTTTCCAACTGAAGAATTGACAGAAAAGGATGAAAACGGCAGTGTTGAAAGATGCACATCTCCATTCATTTACGTGTTGTAGTAAGTGTCCGTACGGACACTAATGACTAAAATATCCGATTTTGTCCTTATTAGGTTGCATTTGGTCCTATCGTTTGTAGGGTATGTTAGGATACCTATACTTGTTTAATACAGACATGCAAAAATCAGAATTTTGATGATTTTTTCGATTTTCTGATTTAGCAAATCACTGATAGTGCCTAAATATAAATGTATATTGTTC
Source organism: Ophioderma brevispina (assembly GCA_023653785.1). Classification (NCBI taxonomy): domain Eukaryota; kingdom Metazoa; phylum Echinodermata; class Ophiuroidea; order Amphilepidida; family Ophiodermatidae; genus Ophioderma; species Ophioderma brevispina. The sequence goes on from JAMKCH010084858.1 coordinate 37,215, forward strand.
ATTAAGTTAGAAATAAATAGTCAATTAATCTTAGATTATTAGTTTGTGTGCTATAAAACTTTTGGTGTAAAATAATACATCAAATGGCATCATTAAAAATTTTATTTTAAAAAGTTTTACAACTTCACAGCTGTTTGACCCCATGCAAATCGTATCTTTTATTTTAGAGCATTTTTAAGCAGTGGCGACACATTTTTTACAACTGATATAAGTAGGAACATACAAGAAAGAGCTAATGCCTCTGCAAAAATCAGAAAAATCGATTGCAGGAATCGATGCCATATATGCCTGCAAAGGTCAGGATTTGTATGTTATAGTGCCCTCTATATGTCCATTTCCCATAGAGAGACGTGTTTCACTAGATTAAGAAAATTAAATTTGCCCGCAATGAAATTTCCGTAAACGTCACAGGATTGAAAGTCAGTGGTATAAATGATCCAAATTAGTGTCAAAGTGTGTGCTGTTGATATTAATGTTTTTAATTCCGGTTTTTTGTTGTCATAATAAATGAGACTTCAACCACGCTGTGACTTTTTTTTTTTGGGGGGGGGGGTACTTTTCGGGGGCATCCCCTTAACACTGCTCTGCATTGTGCAAGCGTGGCAACGTGGTGCTTTAGACGTGCTGATATTGACTCTAACAATTTGCACCCCCACTTTCAAAAGTCATTCTGCCGCCCTTGCACTTAAGGCTGACTCAGAGATTTCCCGATGCGGTGCACTCAATTTTTCACAAATAGGTTTTTTTTTTTTTGGCATATACTATGCTTTTCATATAATAATCACTGTATGAAATAACTAACCTAAGCTCAAATCGAAGCCCTTCATATAGAAAATCACAACTTTGTTATAAAATCGGATCCGGAAATTTTGTTATACACAGTATCCTATGGCCCTGTTGTACTATGCCTCAAATGTGTTAACTGCATATGAAAACGAAAACAAACATCTGATTCATCTCTAATTTCGAAATTGTGCATATTAGGGTTTATATCTTTATTTCTAATTTGTCCCTATTTTTATTCACACAAAATATTATATTTTTGAAATATCTGATCGGCCCTTTAAACAACTTGTTCACTCCATGCAACCCATCCAATTCTGGCTTAATTGCACTCAGTGAAAACTTCTGCTTGACCAGAATATGTAGGTCAGGGGAGACCTTCAGTAGGGTGTTGCATCTTGCTGTGGAATTCACCCAATCACATCCATAGCCTATCATCTTGGGAGGCATTCCGGCATATGCTCAAAACAAAAGGAGTGTATCAAGATCAATGTACATTTGGAGAATAAAAGATTTGCAGTAGTGAGCCGGTGCAACTACACTAAAAATATTGGACTGCTGATCCAATATGACACAACATCAGAATACGCAAAAACAACAATCCGATTTTTTATTCTCAAATTCCTATTTAGTTTTGGTTGTTTTAATCACAATTCTTCTCTTTTATCGTAATATTAAAAGGCAAAAAATATTCCCGCACTGTCAGAATGAACTAACCCAACTAGCTGTGTGCATGCGTAAACACTTTAATGATGACGCACTATGTTATATCTTCCCGATTAGAGCTAAGCAGCGACAATATAACTGGATTTTGCCTATTAACCGCGCCCACTAAATAAGAATGTTTGCTAACCTTGCATTTTGATATGTTGTTTGTTCCATTTGCTTTGATACTGCATTGGTCAAGGTCACATACCAAGGTCAAAGGTCACTAACCAAGGTCAAGGTTCACCTACCAGTCAAGGTCACATACCAAGGTCAAAAGTCCATGTGAGGTCAAGTTTGTAAAATAGGCTGAAAATGTAATTGAACTTTATTTGAAAAGTTAGTTCAATTGGACCCAACTGAATCATTGGTTGCAACATGGGATCCCCTCATTTGTTGATAGGTCAGGTCAGCATACCGGGGTCAAACTCTCCAAGGTCAAAGGTCATATACCGAGGTCAAGGGTCACAGCCAAGGTCAAAGGTCACATACCAAGGTCCAAAGGTCACATGAGTCAAGTTTTAAAATGGGCTGAAAATGTAAAATTGACCTTATTTGAAAAGTTAAAGTTCAATTGGAACCAAACTTCATCTAGGGTGCACATGGATCCCTCATTTGTTAATGAGGTCAAGGTCATTACCAAGGTCAAAGATCATGTAGATCAGTTTGCACGATATGGGCTGAAAATGAAAATGATCTCAATTGCAAAGTTGGAAGTTCAATTTGGATCAAACTTTGTTTATGGTAGTTTTTACATGCAAACCCTCATTTGTTTATGAGGTCAAGGTCATGTTAGGCCTATAATTCCAAACCGCGACGGCAGCGCCAACACAAGCAGTCCGAGACCGCTGATTTCTATTTTATTACTCTCAAGAAAGAATGCTTTTCATTGTTTTGATTAGGTGGCATTTCAACTCCACTTCAAATTTTGAAAGACACTGGGGGTCGGTAGCACAGTGAATTCAAATTGGCATCAACAATCCGGCTTAATAACCGAGTGCTATTCTTTTTTCAAAGACGTTAACGGTAGGAGGGTACTCTTACGCATATCGGACGGTTACAGGAAGTCTGACGAGAAGGGCATCTGGTCATATTTGTAAATATAAATGACCGTTATTGGAAATTACACTGTTTTGTGGGGTTAATCAAAATTTATCCCAATATTATCATGATGTTACTATAATTAAAGATTATTTGAATAAAACAGTTTATAGGTTGATTTCAGGGCCGTACGCAGGATTTCATGTACGGGGGGGTTGTGGGACTTCGAAAAAAGTGGACCTTTTGGTAAAAGTTGACCTAAGCCTCTTAAAATGTTTTTTTTTTGGACCTTTTGAAATTTTTCACCAGAAAGGGGACTTTCTTGTTAATTTTCTCTAGATTTGACCTTTTTATTGAAGAACCCCCCCACATATGCCCAAATGAGAGGTGTGTCCTTCCTATGAAAAAGCAGGCTGAAAACAATTTGACTCTACAGGACTGAAATACGGAACCGGTGTCGGCAAAGATTCTAAAACCAAAAAAACAGTATTAGGAAAATGCCCAAATGAACCTATGTGCGTTACCTGGTGGTTGGCAAAGTGAAACTTCATTGATTTTTAAGCCAATCAAGCAACATGGTAAAGAATGGCTGGAGAGGGTGAGAGTTTTAAAGATTTCAAAGTTGCTTTCATGAAAAATGACTTAAGCTCCCTTCTATTTTATGAACAGTGTAGTAAATTCACGCAATGTTCCAATTACTTCCGCTGCACTCTAATCGATTTACTGCAGGTCAACCCGGGCACGGTTGGCAGTAAACTCTGAAGGTATGCGGTAAAATTTGGAGTCACTTGCACTGCATCTTGAGCAGCACCATAGTTAAAAATTTTTGCCATTTTTACAGCACTGCACACCAAAATAGCCATGCATTTCAATGTTAAGTACAATCCACAAAAATAAAAGATTGAATATGGGGAGAAGAAAGGAAGGGAGTAAAATTATTCTGTCGGCGGCTTGTTTTTTTTGTGATGTCACAAAATTGGAATTCTGCACCTGATTGGTCAATTACGGCTTTTCCACAAGTTACTCTCTGGAGTGAAAGTTACACTGTGGAGTGAATGATGAAGTCAACAAAAATCGTGCTTTGACAGAGCAAAATTACTCACTGAAATTATTTCTTTTTAACATAATAAATCAAAAATTATATCCTGCTGCTGTATCTCAAGAAGATATCTTGAAGATCAGATAAAAAATGGATTACATATAAGAACTTCCAGCACTACATGAGACCGTCCATAATAAGTTTCACGCCAGTTGCAGGAGTGTGTGTGCCAAATTCATCAACTGCGACCGACAGAATAGTGGTTAAAAAGAGAGACGATGGCAGGCCATGTCATTTCGCAGAGGTGATATTTGTTCTAAGGAAATTGTGTGCACTGCTCACTGCATTGTATTTACATCACTATGCATGCAACATCATACTGCATTGAATGCAATATGATGCAGTATTGTGATGGTTTTACTGCATGCATTGCAAGTAAATAATGACATACATAATGCAAGTAATTTCAGTAAAGTCTGAATGGACTTACGACTCAGAAAGTGTATTATTAATCAACGTATTGATTGTCTTTTGTTGTAGTTTTACAACTGAGGATGACAAGGAGGCATATTATTACACCAGTGGTCGTTGTTTGGGTGACTGTTTGGCTTTGCTATCTACCCGGGGTGCTTTGAACTTGGTGTGAGTGTGTATATCCTGTATCGAGGGAAAATTCAGGAGGGCTTATGGACAATGTCAGGGTTAAGAAAACTTAGATAATGGCAGAACGTACAGAGACACTGGCATATTTTGAAAAATAGTGCGCCATTCTAGATTTGTCAAAATTGATACTTTTGCATGGATTATAAAGCTTTTATAGACATTACCCTCACCTGAAATTATTAGCCAAATCAGCGCGCTTATGGGTAAACAGTAACGATTTTTTATAATTAATGTCGCCGGCGCAACAGACAACGACCCGGGAAATGGCGTGTAGTTGTTGTTAACACAAGAAAACACACCGCCAGAGTTGTTTCTCACGGCAGGCACCTTGTTGACTGGTCTGTGACCTTTGTGGTTTTTATATCAATGAGTATGAGTCTAGAATTCATGTTAATATACACATTTGTGGAGTAAAGTCAGCAAACTTAAAAGTTAGCCTACAAATTACCTGGATGTCTTTAGGCCTCTTATTAATGTCCCTCTCTGGCTTTTTGGGTATGCTATTTTATATGTAAAATATATCGATTCCTCCAATGGGCATAGACTATAATTTGCAAGCAAATGAAATTTCAGATTTCTGAAAAATGTGCCAAGTGCCCGCTTAATAAATCTAAATGCTACAGTAGATTATAGACTCCTCAATAAATTATCGATGGGACTTATGGATATTCATTTTGGAAGTTCTCCCTCCCATGCCAGTTCAAGGTACATATTTTATCTGGGTATAGTATTTACAGAGATGCATATTTGGGGCGGCAATCTACACGGCCCCAGCGGCAAGAAGATCCAGATCGATCCAGATCTCGGAATCAGGTTGCGTCTACACGGGCAACGGCCCAACTGATCAGATCGGAACTTCGTGTGGGGACACGCCTGGGGTCAGTGAGATGTCACTTTAAGCGCGGACATTAGGTTATGCGTAAAGTATTCCTCGATCCCCAAGGTTGCGCGTAGCATATGTACACGACTTTAACGCTTCGAAAGGGCGCTGTACTTTCGCACTTACTGCGCCGTGTTAGAGTTCTTAAACGGTCTCCCATAGTTAATCTGTGATCTGGATCTCGCTGATGCGCATCGGATCTGTGGATTGCGCTCAGTGTAGATTGCCCATTGAGGCACCAGATCCACATCAATGTGGTTACTTCCAAAATCCAGATCTGTGTGGATGTGGCGTTTTAAATTCACACAATGCACATGACACACTGTTTACAGCGTTAATGTTGCGATATTTAAAACGGATATAATGCGTAAATGCAACTATGCAGCATGTAAATAAAATGTTGCATTAAGGTTGATTGCGCAATGGGCAGTAGAAACCACGCTAGAAGGGCTTTCCTTTCCGAACTACCTATGCTGTGCAATAACATGATACGTCCCTTGTAGACAACACTGGGCCACGACGTACCACATGATGAGTGGATCATGGGAGCTTGCCCAATGTGATGATATATCAATGTAGACACGCATGCATATAGCGGGTTTGATAACTGAGGCAGATTCTCTCCTTGTTAGTGAAGTTTGCTTGAGATCATATCTTCACATGACAGGCACATTCTGGTTAAAATTGGTATAATCGAAAAAGATGTATTTTGAATATTGTTGATGCTCTCCTTAACTTATTGCTGTATGCAGTTACGATGTAATGGAAAATGGTATAGTATATTATTTTATTGTGTGAAAAAAAATTAACCCCTCTGGAATTTTCAAAATGACAGTAAAAAAATGGTTTTGTGTTCTGTCAGCAATTGGACAGTTTTGCCTGGCAGCAACCATGAAAATGGTCTGGGGATAACCCAATTGACCTGCAAGAAGTTGAAGTGCCATTGTAAATTCTGTTTTCACAACTCTTGTAAAATGCAAACAAAACAATGTGAGGGCTCATTTTGTTTTCAGTGGCAGCAATTAAAGCAACGTTGTTAATTCTACTAACATGTTCTCTCCAAACCACTTTCCCCCGTACAAATGCAACATCAACGGTGTAATGGCACGTCTGCCAATGGCACGATTTGTTTGCAATGCCGATATGTATTCAGATCCGATAGTGGACATTCTCTAAGGTCTAGTAGCGGTTTACACAGCCCATTGATTACTACAGTTAGGGCGCATCATTTTAGGTTGACTTCCAGGAATATTTTAAGGGAGTTTCCTGTACCTGACCCATTCGGACACACTTTTTTCTGCCACACTTATGAATTGGAAACCTTAGCAGAATAAACCTCTGTGCTTATTCTGTAAAGGGTTTTTTAATTATAAGTTGTCATAAAAAAAGTGTTGATGGGTCAGGTAACGGAAACTGCCCTAAAATTTGCTGTTTATTAAGAAAAATTGGAAAGGGGGGATGACCAGTGTAACTTGTCAATCAATAAGATTGTGGTATTTGTGTGCTTTACTCATAATGTATTTATTTAAATATACAAAAATATTGACTGGCGGCTCGAGTTGCGTGGGAGTGCAGATAGGGGCGGCCTGCTGTAATCAATATAAAGGGTGTGGGGTTTGATTCTTCATTTGTGATGCCAAATTTGAATATATTAAGTATTATTTTAGACTTAGAGATTGCAATGGAAACTTTAAAGTCAGCTGGACTGCAATTTGCACGATATAGAGCCGACCAGGCCTGGTCGGCCCTAGTCGCTTGTCTGAGGACGACCAGATTGTTACATGTAATGTAGCACAAATGCAAGCCAAATTCTAAAGAGGGCAAAAATTGGAATGCCACAACAATGGGTTACCAGGGTTGATCCAGGTCTTGAAACCAAACAAACGCAGATGCATTGGTAACTGGCTAGTAAACTATACCTGTGAATGGTAAAGCTCGAAAATGTCTATGTATTACAAAAACAAAAGAAGGAATTTTGTAACTAGAATAATTAATATTATTATATAGAAGCTCGGAGAAACTGGCGAGCACAGAATTAAATAAAGACAAAAAATACATGGTCTCGAACCCGAACCTCTCGCTATCTAGGCATGAGAATTACCACTGGGCCACAGAGGACTGTTTACGTGGATACCAGAGAAACGAGCGCTAATGTATTTCAGTCTTTATTTCGGAGTTTCAAGCGGCCGTAATTATATTTTTAGAAGGGTGGGCCTATGATGACAGAATCTATGACGATGCGAAACTCAATTCAATGCATGCGAGGATCAAGTAAATGATACAACCCGAGAAAGTAACTTGATAAATATTATATAGAAGCTCGGAGAAACTGGCGAGCACAGAATTAAATAAAGACGAAAAATACAGTCTCGAACCCGGACCTCTCGCTATCTAGGCATGAGAATTACCACTGGGCCACAGAGGACTGTGTTTATGTCGATGCAATGTTGATGCACATGCATTCAGCATTAATATTCATCTCGTGTTGGTATTGGAGTTTTACGATCTGTTTACGAGCGAGGGCGATTACCGGCGATTATGAATGGTCAAAGGGGTTGTAATAGAGCTTTCTCCTTCTCTCCTACCTCTATGACCCAACTGGATCCTACCAAATTGTTGACATCAAGAAAAATTGAGGGTGTGTCATTTGAAATATTGCATTATTATTTTAAGTGGAATTCATCAAATATTTCAAAAAGGTCTTGTCATACCACTTCCCAGAGGAGGGTGGATGTTAAACTGTCAAGTAGGTTGCACATATGCTCTTTGTGTGCAGTAAGGGTAAACCCTTAAGGGTGTTTTGAACCAATCCCATAATGCATTGCAATGTGCCTGTACTGTAATACTCTGTAGATTCCTCTACTGAAAAACCTGTACTAACACATGTCAGTACTTAGGGATTAGGCCAAAAAAATCAAGTTTGTCTCAGAAGAAATGTGAAAAATCGCAATGCGAAATGTGGTTTTTTTTTTTTTGGTTTTTTTTAGAAAAATGCTAATGCGAAATGCGTTTTTTCTTTTTCTTAATGCATTTTTCGCCCACTTTTTAAAATTTTTCGGCCGTTTCGCGGCCAAATTTTCATTTTTTTTTTAAATGTTTACAAAAAAAATTTAAAGTGAGTAAAACCTAAAAAAAAAAATTATGCGGTCAAAAACCAATTTTAAACATAATGCTTGTGATCTTCTGAGACAAACTTTTTTTCTTGGCCTTAAGTGTTGCAAAAGTTTTTAAGTACCACAGGACATTTAAAGGTCCATGGCCCGATCGCTAATAGCCTCGTCCCCAGAAGCCCCGGATTATACCGGAAGTGGGCAACATTTTGGTACCAGAAGCAAGCTATTATTTTTATCATTTACCCTGTGAAATCTTAGAGCCAAAGGATGTTTGGTTTGGAAGTTATGAGCGAAAATATGTCCCATTTTGGTCGACCAATATTAATTTTACACAGTACTCTATGGGGCTTACAAAATCACGTTTTTAGCTCTCGCATCAAAACGGATTGAAATATCGGCTCGAAACTTTACAGATGGGGTTTCGGAGTGAAGGCCAATTTATCAAGATGAAAACTTCATATCCTTAAATCGGGCCATCCTCCTTTAATGAGCAACGATTTGTGGGCTAAAATTAGCATAAAAGTCAGTGTTTTTTAATGTTAGGAGTAGGATTTTTGTGGGATCACATGACCAAACTGGTGCTTTGTGGGGTGGACTCAATACACTATCTGGGGTCAACCCTAGAAATGAAATATTTCTTTCCCATGTATTTAACAAATTTGAAACTCTACATTTTGTTTTGTTTTCTAGTGACAGTACTATTTTATGCTGGCTACCTGGCTCTTATCGCTGTCGTTTTCCTGATATTCTTCCACACGGAGTACAAACGACTTAGGGCAGAGCATTTCTCGGCAGCAGATCACGTACTGAACTACAGTTCACGAAACATCAATGACCAAAGCAGAAGTATATATTCATAGCAATACATGCAAGGGTCAAACTTTATACAGGGTGTCCCAGAATGATTAGTACCCATCGATACCCCAAATGTTTTATTTTTTTTCCATAGAAAATCAAAAACATTAGGTAAACTGGTTTAATGTCCAACTCATTATACTGTAACCTTTTATAAGAATTTTGAATCGTGAAAATCGGACTAACCAAAGTGAAAATACACTCAATTGTGTTAGAGGTGCTGATTCATCCTTTGGGCAAAGTGAAAAAAATGCATGTGTGTGTTATCCCTCGACTTACCAAGCCTTTTTTGCATCACATTATAAAAAAAAAAAAAAAAAAAAAGCACTTCTCGGCAGCAGATCACGTACTGAACTACAGTTCACGAAACATCAATGACCAAAGCAGAAGTATATATTCATAGCAATACGTGCAAGGGTCAAACTTTATATAAACAGCCTGTATTTAAAGACCTGACTGTGTTTGCATCAATTCATCAGCGTGTAAACCAGGAATAGCCCAACGCTTGGAGAGTCGCATCAAAAATCTCAGAAGTTAAGACACTAGCATTATTTGCCTAAATAAGCAAATTCTAACATACCCTGCAAATGAAAGAACACAACACCTAATAAGGATAGAATCGGATATTTTTAGTCATTAAACTACCTCACGGACACTTACTACAACCCGTAATTGATGGAGAATCGTATCTTGGAACGTTGCCGTTTCTTCCTTTTCTTTTTTTTCAATTCTCCAGCTGGCAAAGGTAACTTATGAAATTCTACCGACTATCCTTCCTTTGAGCTATTCCTGCAAATTTTCATCAAAATAGTTTTTTGAAATCACTGATAGTGTCTTTAACAGGTCAGCTTTGGGAATAGAATGGAAGATATTTAGTTGCTCTGTAAGAAGTTTACACTTGTACGTGGAATGCCACATTTTTCAAGGATTGACTGAACAAAAGAATTCCATGTTTCACATACATGCGCCACCTATGGAATCTCCCTAGTGAATTCTGATCCTGCGTTTCAAACGTCAAGAAGTGTAATTGGAGTTTCAAGACAAGACCACTTAATCTCATAATGTGGATCCATTTGTCACTTTGGATTTTTGTTCAAAAGGGGGTTAAAAGCAGACAATAGGAAGTTTCTTGTGATGCTGTCAAGAAAGTCGGGGATACTACAAGTATTGCAAATTACTCTTATCTAAGACTTGGTATGCGTTATTTATTTTGAATGCTGTAGTGTAAAATTCCGTACCGTATTGTCCTAATAACCGCCCGGGGGGCGGTGATTTCAAGTTGGGGGGGGGGCATTTATTTACAGTCACAACATAGGGAAAGTCAAAAATCCCCCCAAAAAATCCCCTTACACAGTTGGCGATCCTCTCTTGTGTCTCTACCGTGTGAAAGCATCTCTTTGTGTATCTACGTGTGACATTACATTAGAAGACAGAGAGCATTGATGACAACAGCGCTTATGAGACGGATTACGACAGTCCCGGCCATTAAATCATTGTGATTTTAGGTAAGTTAACTCATTTTCTTGTTTGAATGTTTTATCAAAAATGTATTAGGGGGGACGTTTATTAGAACGGGCATTTATTAGGAACAACCGGTTTATGTTGGATTTTTTTGTGAAAACAGGACTGTTGATTCTAAAATAGGCACAGCAGTTTTGGTGTTTTTTTTCGTTTCTCAAACTAACTTACTGTCAGTCAGGAACAGAATAAGCTGACCTTTTGTGACTGAAGATTGTCAATCACCATGGTGCGGAAGGATTTTTTTAATGTGGACGAGGCATATTAGGACAAAAGGATATTTAATATGTTTAAAAATGCTCAATTTAATTTTGGTTTTTTGACATATACAGTTAATATATCACATAGGTTTCTTTTCTGCTTTAAAGAGCCATGACCCCATCGCTAAAGGGCCTTGCCCCAGAACCCCAAATTTTAGGTGTGGTCAAAAAGGTTTGTATCTGAAGGAAAAAGACTATTTTTTTCTCAGTTACCCTGGGAAATCTTAGGGACTAAAGGAGTTTAGTTTGGATTGGAACATGTGCCCCATTTGTCTGACAGGCTATTTTAAAGAGTACTCTATGGGGATTACAAAATCAACATTTTTAGCGACCACATCAAACAACGGGTTGAAAATATCGGCGCGAAAAATTGTAAAGATGGGGTTTGGCGGGAGGCCATTCTATCAAGGATGACAACTTTATATGGGTCCATCCCCCGTAATTGGCTTGGACTTTTCACAGATGATAATTATGTTTGCAATTGTCATATCAGACACACAATTGGTCCCCTAATTCTGTCCCGACTATAACAAACCTGCTGCATTTAAAATGATTGTTGTACCATGGTAACCATGGTATGTCTATTATTATTATTATTATTACCATATAATTATTATGTGAATTTGGGGGGCATTTGTTATCCATGCAACTGAGCAGGCAAATTCTATTTTCTCTCTAATGTCAATCCATTGTTAATACAGTGTATGGTGAATCTTGTACTTATGTAAAATTTATGCAAATTCAAAATTTATGAATGTATGATGGGGTTGTTGCTAAAAAATGCCTGTAGTCCAAATTTAGGGAATTTAGTCATGAGATAATTATTAAAGTATACCTAAAAAATACTTAAGCGTTTCTATATTGCTGTTACAACTATGTCATGGCAACTCTACAGTAAATTTGGGTTTCTTCCTTGTATAGAATATGGTGTAATAATGTATAGAAGTATAAAGCCGCATAATCTAGCTGTAGCAGGTGTGCTATATTAAATGTTAATAATGACAACATAGTAAATGTATTGCAGCAATCTAGCAGGCTTATGAAGCTATCCAATTCTAATTTTTAAGGAGTCACCCACTGCCATGTTATTTGATGATAACAGTATTTATTTGGTTCATGTGAGGCCAGCATAAGGGCCATTCTCCGATAGAGTGTTCAAGTCTATGGTCTCCAAATGACCCAATATAACATTAAGAATTCCTGAAAATGTTAAAAGTGAATATTCTCAGAACATGGAACATGGGTTGATCTTAAAAAAATATCGATTTTAGTATGATTGCCTAATGTTAACACTTAAAGCAATATTGGCACATTTTGAAGAGCGCGCCCCAATTTTACAAAAATTTGATATTGTGCACAGGTACGTGGTAATTTGTCTAGAAAACTATACATGCGAACGAGATGCTAAAAATGCGTATTTATCACAAAATAAGCGATTTTGTAATTAGAATTGGATCCCAGATTGGACTTAACGGCACGAGCTGGCCAATGCGACGTTTATGTCCGTCCATATGAAAATTAGCGCCCACCTCGAGAAAAATAACCTCTAACGGAACTTGCCAGAACTATTAAACAACAAAATGGATGAGCGTAGAAACGTACATGTCGCTATTTCCGGCTATTTCACATTGGGAACAGGCGTTTCCAGCAGCCGTTTGATTATTCTCGGGATCCCCCGATAATAATTATTCTAGTACAAAATTCCCCTTCGTTGGTACACACAACCTTTTTCCGAGCTTAACCATGATTCACAGCTATAGTGTACTAGCCAGTTACCACGCAACCGTTAAAATCCTCCAATTTTTTGAAAATTGGGGGCGCCTTCAAAAAATGGTTGCTAATATTCTTTAAGTAACATTTGGTAACTATCTGGCCGGCCCTTTTTCTTAGTCGTTCTGTTCTTGATGAAAGCATGTTGCTTGTCACTGATTAGTCTCTATACTTATCAAGGTATTACCTGTCATACAACAGATGGTGTGTTATGTCGACTTTAATGTCTCACGGCTTTTTGCAAGAGTGTAGCGGGAGGGGGTAACGTATCTGGCGCGGTGTGAACGTAACATGAAGGATTTCTTTCATTACTAGGGCGGCTGAAAACTGTTACTTTGAAACCAGATTTTTTATGCAAACATGTATAATATCAACGACATCTGCTCGATTACATCACATATGGGAACATTGTTCTTCTCCCGTTATTTTTAGCAATTTGTATCACTGCTAACATAAAGTGCTTGGTTTTGAAAAATCATCTTGGTTAAAGTCACTGAAATTAAAGGGGGAATTAACTTGCAGATAACAATTACGCATTCCCTCTTTAAGACTATTTGAAACAAGCACATAGCAAGCACAGATCATCTGAAGCAAGCTAAAGCAGCTATCCAATAACCAGCACTTGAACAACAATAGAACCATTTGATGGACACTCGAGTGAAGTACTTAGCTTCAAAAGTGCTGGTTTATTCACGTGGTTTGCTTGTTTTCTTTTTTGTTTGAGCTTGCTTTGAGCTTGGTTTGGTTTGATTTTTAAGCTGTCTTGGAATAGAGTTTTATGTGAGTTAATGTTAATTCCCCTTTCAACAACAGGAAGGATTAGAGGACAAAGACATTTTTTTTCACCCAAATCAAGCACATGTAGCGTGTATCCATTGCGAATTATGGTAACGTATCTGGCTGCAAATTGGCGACATGCTATCAGAGAACTCTTGCGAAACTTTAATAATCCATATTATCATGTTTGAAACTTAATAATTAGGGCCATAATAGAGGGCCGATAAAAATGCCATGTAATTTGAATATTGCGCTGGTACTTGGTACTTGGTATTGTTGATCCTTATTGCAGCTCGTTGAACTAAACTAGGATGAAGTGCGGATAAATGGCGTCTCCAGCCACCAAGGTGCAAGTAAAAAGTAGAAGCAGATGCAAAAAACTGGAAGCAAATCGTCAACAAAACAGTCAAAAACAGAACAAAAATGTGCACTATACAGATGGCAGGAATGGTTTACATAAATTTGCTGCCCAAGACGGGGAAGCATAGCTCTGATGGCTGGTAGGGCTGCTTCTCTAAAGGCAGAGGCAGTAGAGAAAATGGCTGGACCACCTGAGCTGGCAAGTTATTCCAAACAAAGTATGACCTTGGGTAGTAGGCAACTTGTAGAGATCTGTTGTTGTTGTTGGGATCTGGTACTTAAGTGGATGATCATTTCTTGAAACTGTCCTGTAGCTGGAAAAAACACATGTTGGGGAACTGGATATTGACAAGTGATGGTGAATTTGAAGAAACAATTACTGTTGTGACAGAAGGCGTCTTACATTGAAGCGACTCCCATTCCTAAGTTGTTGAATGAGGTGATGAAAACACCTGGTAGTCCTGCGATAATCAAGCAAACACAAATCGTGCTAATGCTCTCTGAATGCTCGAGCTTGTCCACTAAAGGTGTTGTGTGTGGGTTCCAAGTCTCTGATGATATTCAAGGCGCGGACGAACGAGGGAAGCCTAGGCCTTATTCTTGACGTCTTTTGAACAAGGGATTAATGTTTCGCGTGGAGGCCCAAGGTGCTGTTAGATTTTTTGATGATGTGGTGACAATGAGTTGTTCCAGCGGAGATCACTTGAAATGGATTATGTGCCTCAAGTATTTAATTCGTGCTGATCAAACAAGAGCAAGCTGCTGGCCAAGGATGGTGTTTGGAAGAGACTGGCGACCTTTGGCGTGTAATTGAAGAAGACATTTTTGATGTTGAATTCCATCAGCCAATCCTCAGCCCACTTAGCAGGGGCGTATGCCAAGGTCTTTTGCAGAATGTGGTGAATCTCTTGGGTTTTTATTCTCTATAGATGATGCTGTCGTAGCAAATAAGCGGATTTGAGGGTGGATTGTGTCTGTATGTCGTGATATTCCATTACGGAATATGCCGTTTTCCAGGGCTTAGGCACCACGCAAAATTTGAAAGCTGGCCCATATGATTTACATACCAGTATCCAAATCGGGAAAAGTCAAGAGAATATTAGGTTAATTTGTGTTGCAATAAAACACACCTCCCCCGTGTGAGTCCCTATCTTTGCGGAAAACGGTGTAATATCGGGAAACAATGAGTAAGTTGGCATAGTGCTGTCATGTGTAACGAGCAGGGGACCCACATTTTAAAGACGGATTGCCGGAATGGAGACATGGCGATAGCAAGAATATGCTCCTTTAGCCTTATTGCTTGATACTTTCTCACAAGGTTACAACTTCTAGTCCTGATTATTCTGAAAACATAACTCCTGAGCATAATTTTATTAATCCCCAAAATGCACTTAACGGCAAAACCAAGCTTTAACTGTGCCGATGACGGTGAGCGACACGAAAAACCATTTCTGAACACTTATGGAGAATGGCACATAATGCTATAGTCCATTTCTCTATCGCTGTGCAGTGATGTCATAACTTGACACAGCTTTACGGACGCGTCAAGATATGACGTATTTTTCAAGATGTTGTTAAATAGATATCCGTCGCGGTTAGTGGTGTGACCATCAAATCCCGCTCTGACAGCATTGCGCAGAGGTAGGGAATGGAGTGATAGAACCAGTTTCAATTTGAATGAATAGCAGGGTAATTCAGATGCTCAAGTAGACCAGGTTCTTTTGTTTGTACACAATGAAACAGGGGAAAATAAGAGTTATTGAACAGGCGACACACTTTTGCGAAAGAAGTGTCCCCTGGGTTCAAAGAGATTGGACTAGGGGCCACTTTCATTATTGATTATCTTTGGCCCATAAGCGAATAATAAATGTGTATATAGTAACAAGGAGTTAATAGGTTTGTTCTTTCAAATTGAA
Organism: Ophioderma brevispina; assembly: GCA_023653785.1. Lineage (NCBI taxonomy): Eukaryota > Metazoa > Echinodermata > Ophiuroidea > Amphilepidida > Ophiodermatidae > Ophioderma > Ophioderma brevispina. The sequence goes on from JAMKCH010084858.1 coordinate 52,895, forward strand.
AGTTAAATACAATAAAAAGGGGTAACTGATCTGCTGAGTTTGTTTTTTGCCAAAGTGCAGTGCACGTGGTAAATCAATGCACATGCAGATCAAACATTCCCTGTTTCATGGGAAATGTTTATCAATGGCGATTATAATCTCTTCCAGCTGGTTTGAGATTGGAATTGAGACCTTGTCACCCAGGTTTTTGTCACCTTATCAATTTTGTGACTGTATTAGAATTGGGAAATGATGCTAGTGGTCACATGGTTAAGTTTTGGTCACACAGCATTTTGGTACCACAAATTGTAATACCATTATGTTAGACCATGGTGTATTCATACAAGGCCAAGGGAAAAATAACTTAGAAAATTGTTGTATATTGGAACAAACTAAACTTCATACCATTCATGGTCATTACTTTTGATTAAGGAAGATGATTTTGGCATGGGTTGGTACATTTTGTGACCTGACCCGACTCAGAATGGTGTATGGCCACATGTTATGTTGAATGTGGTGCATGGGTTTGGCATGATAATCTTGTAATACTATCAGAAACCTATAATGTCTGTAATTGATATCATGTAAAGTATTGATATTGTAGAAGCTGAAACCACCTTCACTTTGGGTGATTTTCCATCGGTGTTGAGTGTCTTCAATTATGCCCACATTTTGGTTGTCAAAGTTGATATACATCGGGCAAAAATGTGAAAATAATAGGAGACTCGTAACATAATCAGTGTACAATCCTAATATCACCGTACAAATGTCCTATGTCTGTATACCAACATAGATTAGTGGGATGTTGAAGTAGAGAAACAGATGAACAAAACTATATCAGACCAGTGCATCTGTGCATGTATGTATGCCTTATAGTAGATTCCAATTGATGGTAAACTTATGGGCAGAGTTTGGACTTCGTCCATTACTCAAAATAGGGGACAGAAATACCCAGAAAATCCAGATTTGAAAGAAACTGTCCAACTACAAATAAAGTTACGTTGTTCGTCCAGTCAATACTTTGTATTTTATACTATGTTATGCATAGTGTGTCTACCCCAGAATTGGTTTTAAACATTGCCTACAACAACATATCATAAATTTTAGAAGGCTTCAGTCACCTGTGTGTAACAATGCAGAACTTTTATCTTCACTATTAATAAAATCAGCTTTCACCTGCTTTCACTGAAACTATTCCTGGATTTAGTTAGCGCGTTCTTTGCACATTCTAGGGTTTATGCTTTGACTATTGATTGGGACTGTGAATGGTCCAACCACTGAGGGTTGGCTATCATGGCTATAGCGCACATCATACCACAAATACACGGACCAAAGTTTTTTCATACCTCCACTTACAAAAAAGTAGAGGCTATTCCACTATCAACTGAAATCTAGTATAATATGTTGCATTTGTATTAATCCTCTTTTTTCCCCTTGTACTGTCTAGTGCTTCCTCATCCCACCATCTCTCTTTTCCACTTTATTTTACATGTGTCAAGTCAATTTTAAGCTCAGGGATGTTGTACATGTATGTAGTGAAGTGAATATCCTTAAAATCTAGACAGAAGAAGTAGCTTGGATTATTGATACCACATCATACCTTCATTAAGTTATATAATTAAACTCTGAAAAGTATGGTACCTATTATTTTCTTAAACGGGAATGAAAATGTATAAATTATAGATAGTACTGGGGAATTTCTATGCAATAAGGATATCTTATATGTAAGCACTGCCCACATCTTACCAGGGTTAATTAGTAGGAATAAAAAAAAGTGTTGTCCCCTGTATACATATCAATTAGCAGTAAGGCATTTTTCTATTGAGCAAATTTTCGGATCGATTCAGCAAAATGATTTAAAAAGGTTAATTAGAAAGTAAATTTCTCTGGTACAAATGTATGTATTTTATTACCGGGGAAAGGAAATTCTTCCCGGCAAAAGGAAAGATTTTTGCCCGAGAAAGCACCAAAAGGAAAGCCCCTTTAGAGGGCGGGGATACGATGATGTAACTTGATGGAAAGGAGGGGGTGGAAGGGGACACGTTGGTGACCTCATGTGACCTTGGTGACATCATGCGGCCTTTGGCCCCATCACAAACCGTGACAGCAGACGACACTCCGGTCACATCGTAAACACATCTTATTTGTATTTGAACTTGGTCCCCCCCCAAAATTCACTTTTTCCCCAAAAAAACTTACACTTGCCCCCCCTCACCCAAAAAAGATTTGCCACCACTGGTCAGCGTGGAACACTTGGTAAGCACTGGAAAAAGGCGTTTAATGTATGGGCGTAATTTGCGCAGCATCCTTAAATGAGATGCAAGCAGAGAACGCTGGTCTTACAATTACACTGCCCATGTTCTTCTGCGGCGACTTAGCTTGTAGTTGTTAATGTAAGGTAATGTCCTATTACAGTTGATTCTCATTTTTACAACTGGAAAAGTACGTAATTCCAGTACATTTGTGTGTTTACTCGCAATCAAAGTACATTCGTGACGGCCAAAACGCCGCATTCATCATGAACGCGTAAAATGAGCGGAGCTTGTTATGATCGATTTGAGCCACAGGCAAGTCAACCTAACATGATGAACATAACATCAGTTACTCTACACCTGATATCCTATGATCTCAGAGCCTCTGGTTTGGTCCACTCCAACCAGAGAAACAAGAAGGTTCAGGCCGAAATGTTGTTTGGACCAATTAACCAGAAGTCTGAGCATCAGACTTTGGTTTGGTCAAGACAACCAGTCTGCCATGATACTTCTTTTTTCTCTGGAGTCCTCGACAGGCTCAACGGTGTCTTTAAGGAGAGTGGTCTAGACAAAGATTTCACCAGGGGTAAATTTGTAAATTGGACTCAAATCGGTCACCTCACCATAAGAATTCCAAAAAAAGGTTGATAGTTGGTAGTTTGTACTATCAACAGCCTTGGGAGTTCTCGGCAAAAAACATCAATAAAAAGGCGTACAAGCGTAATGGTACCTAGAACTAAAAATAATCACTTAAATGACTCCCCTTCCCCAGGTATGGATGAATATTGGATTATGTGTTTACGTTTTTGATGCAGTGTAACATCCGGGCCTTTGCCTTGAGCTTAGCTTTTTTCACAAAGTTGCTCGTGTCTGGATCGTTCTTCTGTCACAGATCCAACACCAAACCAAACTCCTTCCCTTGAGGGAAACATCTGAGTCAGCCTTTAACCTTGGTTCCGCAATTGCATCAGTACTGCCCCTAGTGCATTTGCATTGTGTATCAAAACTTTCCTAAAATGCTTTTAAGGTATAGCCACAGAGAAACCACACAGTTGGTAGCAGAAGCAGATTTGAAAAAAAATATTAATTTCATTAACATTTTAACTTCAGTGGTTTTGTACCCTGAATGAATTTTAGATTTTTGAGATTTATTTTCATTTTAAGGCTGAGCAAATGGGCTTTTGTTTTTGTATCCAGATCGGAAGGTTCCAGAATGGCACACTATTGGGTGATCATGGCGATCCAGGGTGCATACTGGATGCGAGTATTACAGTAACCCAAAAAACGGCTAAATACATTTTCAGCTTAGACTTGTGGGATTGAACCCAAACCCACCCCCGGGAATACCAATGTGAATCTGAATGTGTAGTTTGATGCGACCAATCTGAAACCAATTTTGTGGTTTGGCCATGGCCTCTGAAATAAACCATGCTTTGATGTGGTCATCTGAAACCAATTGTGTGTTTGATGTGACCATCTGGAAACATGTGGTTTGATGTGACCATCTGAAACCACCGTGTGGGTTTATGTAGCCAGATAGAATGAAGCGTTTTGACCATCTGAAACCAACTGTGGGTTTGATGTGATCATCTGAAACCAACTTTGTGTTTTGGTGTTGGCCTCTGAAACAATTGGATTACTTCGATGTGGTCATTGAAACCAATTGGGTGGTTGGATGTGGCCTCGTAAACAACTTTGTGGTTTGATGTGACCATCAGAAACCCAATGCATGGTTTGATGTGACCATCTGAAACCAATGGTGGTTGATGTGACCATCATGAAACAATTGTTGTGTTGATGTGACCATCGGGAAACCATTGTGTGGTTTGATGTGAACCATATGAACCAATTGTGTGGTTTGATGGGACCATCTGAAACCAATTGTATATGGTTGATGTTTGATCAGTGACCCTCTGAAAACCAATTGTGTGGTTTGATGTGACCATCTGAAAACATTGTGTGGTTTGATGTGACCATTCTGAACCAATTGTGTGGTTTGATGTGACCATCTGAAAACCAACGGTGGTTTTGATTGTGACCATCTGAAAACAACTGTGGTTTGATGTGACCATCTGAAACAGTGGGTGTTATGTAACATATATAATGCAGCTGTTTGGAAAATCTTTTTGTAAACAAATACATAATATACATAGACAAGACTGTACGGGTATGTACAGGTAGGCAATTTTAACTATTTGTGAGTTCAAACTGTAGAATTCGTTAAAAATGTGGGTTTTTTTAGTGGCAAATGAAGAGGTGCATTACATTTTTCTAATGAGGTTGTAGTCCAGCGACTAACATACTTGCCCCTAATACAGACTACAGAGGGTCCCTGGTTCGAACCCGGTAGGGCTACAGTAATTGTTGGGATTAGTTGGTACTCAAATCTGGATTTAATTTGTATGAGAGCTATTGATTAAAATCCCAATTCTCCAAAGTTCATTTGAACATGGCGAATGAATCCCACAAGCACCCGTGTCCTAAAATCTGTCATCGGATGTTAAGCTGTTGATCCAATGATTTCATGTTTGTAACATTTTCATCACAGTCAGTTTCAAAAAGAGTAGAGTGATGAAAACTATGACTGTTCTAATTCTGCCCTGGTGGTTTGGATTAATTAAAGACAAGTTTACCATTTTAAAAAACACACCAATTCCATGTTTTCTAATTAAAAGCCTTAATTTATGTGATTGTAGGGAACATATCAATTTTCTTTTAAAACTAAAATCACAATATAGTTGATCTAGAAACACAATGTCACACACAAATATAAGCACTTGGAAGTATGCTGAATTTGGCATTAGATACACTTGAAATCGGCGATAATGAAGCTTACTAAGGTAATTTTTGTCCCGAACTGATGGAATTTGAGGAGATGCATTTGAGACTAAAAAAATAGTGGTAGGATGAATTTCAACCCCTTATTTTGTGTAAAAAAATTAAAATCCCAGGTTTTTTAGACCATACAGGTTTCTCCAAATCCGCATTCTAAACTCACAATAACATGAAATTTCTCCATTTTCCGCAAAACACAAAACTTTGGTCTTTAGGGTAATCACAATAATAAGTGCTAATAGGATCAGAGCTGGAGAATGGTCATGATTCTGAAATAGTAACAGCAGCACTGAATCTGGTAATGGCACTATACACGTATAGTATTATTGTTAATGGACAAAGCCTACACTTCTTATATACGTTTATCCAAAACTATGTAATGGCACTATCATAGCTCATCAATGTGAGCGTGGCTTAAATGAAAGGCCCAATTCATTCTCGAACGAGATTCATTAGTTTGGATTCTCTCAATTCATGTATGTTCATGAAATTGCAGAATTATATGTATGGAATTATTATCCAATTTTGGCCCTCAAGTGAGGGATAGACATGAAGGATGAATTGCGGTGCAAAATTATTTGTAGTTTCCACTTCTTGAAATTTGATGCAAAACATGGCCAAATTAATTTGCTTTGGCAATTGATGTCTGTCCCTCACATGACTATAAGACAGAATTGGATAACACTCTGTCATGTGATATATATGATTAATACATTATATAAATTATATATATGTAAATATATATACTTATTTTTTATTTACTCTGAAGAATATGTATCAATTGAGATCAATGAAAACAAGTAATATATGGAATATTTCTTTAAATTTGGCTATCTGACTTGTACAGACTTGAATTTTGTGTATCAACAAAGAAAAATATGGCGGCTGTTTATTCCAATTTGGAATTTAACTTGGAATGTACCAAATTAAAGACTAATCCTCAATAATTTTGTTATCTTTTTAATTGTTTTGTTCGTTTAAGGACACGGACAAGAACATGCTATATTTTTGTTGTTAGAAACCATTGCCACCTATATTCCAAAAAGATGTTTTAGCAATATTGTATAACTTTGTGGTGGATAAGTAACAATTCATTAAAACCCTTAGCCTGGGCTACTTCTAGTCCAGATTCGCTTCAGCAGTTCCATTGAGCGCAGTGAAGGTGAACCATTGCTGAAAGCTAGCGAGACTAGCAATTCTGGAATTGCTGTCTTGCTATTCAGGAACCTGCTCTAGACTTGTAGACATATCTCGCCTCAGTGGTGTTTTTCATTGAAACTGCAACCCAATATCAGCTGGTCTGCACACACAAGTTTGCTGACGGGAGGTCAGTAATTGCCAATCTGTATCGCTAAAGTCCTTGGTTTGCGAAGCCCAGGAAATTGCCAAGCACTGGTCCTGGTAAAGAGTTATAATTATGAAGTTGTTTTCATATCGACCTCACTACATTAGTGATAAACATTTGTTAAAACATATTTTTGGAATACATGCCCATATCAATGGCGGATCCAGGATTTGAAAAATGTCAAAATTACCGGGGGCTGAAAGGCTGTAACTGGTCCAAAATAGCTCAAAATGGGCTGATTTTGCAAGAATTTGCAGAATTACCAGGAGGCGCGCACCCCCTCCCTGGATCCGCGCCTGCATATTTTTGCATGAAGCAAGGTGCAGTTGGAATTTGTGCAGCCCAAGAAAACTAAGGGGCATTAGGCTAATCCATTACAAATCTGCACCATATTTGTATAAAATTTAAGCACTTTATCACAGGGTATTGTGGATTTCAAAGGGAATAATGTCTCCATTTTGAAGAGACTGATCACATCTTCTGTAGTAGAGCCCTGCAGGAGAAGTTTCTTCACCCTTATCTTGGAGTACCCCGTCGCATCCATCCCTAAACCCGAATCATCTGACACACATGAATTTGGAAACCATAACAGAATATCGAGGGTTGACAAACAGAAAGACGTAACTCAAACCGAAAAGAAATATTAAAATTTCTTTAATTCTGCTGTTCATAATTAAAAGTTGTTCTTTGTTTAGATATAGTTTGCTTACAGTACCATATATGAGCTTTATGAGATGTTTACATATTGAGTAATGAATAGATTTGCTTAGTAGAAAATATTAAACATCACATTTCTCAAAAGCAGTATTACAGCAGAATAAAAGAAATTCTTTAATAATTCTTTTCAGTTTGAGTTACGTCCTTCTGTTTGTCAACCCTCGATATAGCCTGTGCTTAATTCAATGAATCCATGACCGGACTGGAAAAATGTGAAACTGAACCTGACCCATTTTTGATCTGGTCTGGTATAGATTCCAATTAGTATAACCATGGATAATTTGACTGAAAAGAATTAAGCATATTCATTTTGAGTGAGAACAAAATGCAATAAAACCTCTGCTTACAATGATAGAAGCAAGAAAGACCACTTTATTGTCAGCCTTCCATATAAGACAATAATAGTAAAATTCTACACATTTATACATATTTACATAATCTGTGGAAGTGCTAATTACAGATACAAAATTGAAAAGTACATTTTGTTCATGAAATTTGTTTTAGTAGATTTTTTCCGGGAAATTGAGTGTGTATTTTTTATTTCCCTAAACAAAATATGACATATGCTGGGTTAAAGGCACTATTGGTGATTTGCTAAATCAGAAAATAGAAAAAATCACTAAACGTGTCTGTAACAAGAATATCTGTCCCGACATCCTGCAAGTGCTAAGAATGAGAGCAATCTAATAAAGACAAAATCGGATATTTTAGTCATTATTGTCCGTATGGACACTCATTCAATTACGTGTTGAAATATCTTTGAATACAGGCATTTTCTTTATTTTTGTCACTTTTCATTGGGAAAAAGGAACTATCAAATTTTATTGACATATCTCAATTCTTTAGGGTGGATCACTGATAGGCCTTTGAATGCAAAGAGCAATGCAATAGCCATCCTCTTAAGGGGCAGTTCGTTCATACACAACCTAGTCCCCTGACTGACCTAAAAAAGTTGCGATTGTTATATCATCGGAACCGTTAGCCTTAGTAACCATGTATTACCAAATCGTAAGCGAAAATTTGGTGGTATCGGTAAAAGACATTCCGCAATTTTGATATTTCTGTCCGTAAGACAGACATTACAGCACAGTGGATTATGGGACCGTGGGAAACAATGCATTTGCTCGTACACAAAACCGCAAGATCAGATCACATTTTGTGAATATGCCTTTTCTCAAGGATATCTAGGGACCCATGAATAAAACAGAAGGTGCTGGAATCCACGCCTGCGGAGGGGGCACCTTTAATTAATTTTATGAAATCTTGAAAATTGAGGCAGTAGGGGTACAATCTCTAAGGGTGTTAGAAGATTTGTTAACACTGCTCATTGTGCAAAATCCAAAAAGGTTGTCCCCTCAATTGTGTCCTTGAATTTTTGGTACTTGGTTATTCTCATAATTGTCCTGTCACCCTGGTAAAAAAGCTAGAATCAACACTTTGTCTTATAAGTCCAAACAAAAAAAATCTTGTTTGATGGGGATGGGGGCACCCTCATCCGACCGGACCGACTCCATTGTCCCTACCGTTTTATTTTGTTTGGAAAAAAAAAAAAAAAAATTTTTTTTTTTTAAATATTTTTGAGTGAAAAAAGAAAAAAAATTAAAAGAAATTCCAAAGAAGAAAAAATGGGTCAAAAATGTGACCAAATCTGTGAAAACATAATACCTTGGTATGTCTCAAAATTACTAAAAAGAGTTGTCTTGAAGGACGACGACCTTCAAGTGCAATTCGCAATAATTTCTCACTAGCAGTATGCTCCAAGGCCACCAGCCACAGTGTATGATGTGAAATAAACACAGTTTCCAAATATGATAATTTTTGTATTTAGTCTCCCTAGCTAGGGCATGACCCACAGTGTGGAGGGGGGGGGGAAGTGCCCTCTATCAGTATGATTAGGAATGAGAACTGAGCCTAAACACATTGTGGGACCCAAGATGATAGTTATTCTTGCAACATGAAAAAAACTTGGAGTTGTTCCATGATATTTGCGTTACAGACAGCTCTAAAGAGACAGGTCTCGTTCAACGGAGAGTGGGTGCTGTTTGCGATGCCGAAGCAACGCTATACTATAGCCCCGTGTCAACCACATGATAATATGCCAGGCAAGTACGCACTCACACAGCCTTGAAAACAATGAACAGGTATCCTTTGAGGCCTTGCTCCATTCATGTTGCAATGTTGCAATGAAATTGCATTTTTTACTAATATTATACCTCATCTGAATTGATGCAATAGAACATAGTTGCTAAAAACAGTTGAAAACTGACCCGAGCCGACCCATTGCCAGATGCCCGATGGGTCGATTATGGAAATCAATTTATTTTTTTTTTCCTACTAAATGGGTGAGCGCCCAATTTGTTTTGGTTACTACCCGATCTTTCTGCCGCCATTTTGTGCTGCTTTACAGAATTGTTATTCCTGTCGCACTAAATGGGACGCTTAGATGTCCACTATTTCAAATGCTGCCTGTGCAAAAAGTTCAAATCTTGTAATGGATAGACACTGTAACACATTGCCTAGGACATCAAACATTTACTAATATACCAAATAGCCAGGACTGCAATCAATAACTTTTTGTGAGGCAAAGCATAAAAGTTTCCATTGTATATGCCAACCTAGAAAATGTCTAAACTGAGAGTGTAGATATATATCTCCTCCATCATAGAGGTCAAATGTAACAGAATTGGTACAGCAATAGCTCTAATCCCAACCAATTTTTTTAGTAGAATACAAATTTCTCTCAAATTGCACGGTAGTTGAGACCAAGATGTTTGAAAGGTTTATTGACAAACAAGTACAAAACAAAACTGCAACCCCTTGTTGTGAACTTGCTTGCTATCGTAATCGGCCCTAGAGAAATACTTTGATTTTCTTGTCGTGCACGCCAAAAATACTATATCATCATCTTATTACCTAAAGACGGTGTATCGGGCTTATTCACTTCACATGTGATCTAATACATTGTAACACTCCAAATATGCAAAAAAAAAACAGGTTGGAAAAAAATTGGGGTGCACTTAGTTCTTAGTTAGTAAAACCAAAGTTTTAAATCTGTTTTGTCCTGATGGGGGATGGCCGGATACACATCACACTCAGCATTACTGCTGTGTGGGATTTTGGGAGGCAAAAGATAATTGACCAGAAACCCTACCTGACGTCAATCCACAGTTTTCAGTGGTGGGCCCTGCCTTTGGGCTCAACCACGCCCACCATGCACGCAGCATTTGTTGGGATGGCCGCCATTAGTCTCTCATAGCTGACGCCCTTGTAGGTAGAATCTTCTTTTTCATCTACCAGGGTAACCAGCTACACTCCTCATCAGATTTCCTAAAACCCCCAATGGTGGTGACAGTTTAGACGCCGACAACTCGGCCCTGGACGTAACTGGTTACCAGGATGGGCCCTCAAAGGAAACCTGATTCTGACACTTAATTCTGGAAATGTCCCATGTGTCCTCCTCTTTAAAGTGGGTGGTCTCTTTTTGCCCATACATGAACGTGAAGATGTTATATTTTCAGTACACTTCACAACAGCAGATCAGTGCATCTTTGTACTGCTAGTTCATGCAAACAACGATCCGAACAGAGAAGTTGACTCTCCAACACCATGCAGTTTGCTTGATAACACATCAAGATTTTTTTGTTCCAATTTTACGATTACATGCTAAACCAATAACGGCGTCAAAATTGAGGATTTCTTGGCTGGCCCGTCTCAACTGACCTCTTTAAATGGTGGCTACATAGTGTGTTTGCATATTATAGATGATGCAACTGCTATGAAGTTCTTCAGGATCTCAAATAATAAAATAATGCGAAAAAAATGTACGGCTATGTGTCTGCTATCCTGTGTATTCTGTTTATTCTCGAGATGATCGCAGATTCTCTTTCTTTTAATTTTTCTTGTACTTCAGCCTGTAAGAGAGGGAAAATGAGAAGAAAATTTGAGGCGAATCAGTTAGGTTACATTGATAAATATTCTTATCTCGCATGTCATTCTTTAAAACATTTAAAAGCATTTATGTGCGATTTCTGAAGAAATAAGACCAAAAATACGCTCTGATTTTACTCTAAAAGATAGGATTACTGGTATGTTTCAAAAGGTCACCAGTTTCACTGCATCCCCCCAAAAAGCTAGAAAATTTATTTAAAAAAAAGAAACAATGAAAATCAAACTTTACAACCCCTCCACCGCAACCCCTTTTACAATGGCAAACATTTTATGTTCATATTTTTATATGACAATATCAATGGCATAACTAGCTTTCTGATGGATGGCAAATTCAATGCGTTATCAAATACGAAATATACTCTTGGCCATTGAAATCAGAACAAGGAATGTTGAACTTGACTGCATTACTATTGTTTTAATTTTGTTCTTTTATAGTAGCTGTCACAAAAGAATGGCCCTCTCTTGACTGTGCATATGCTCGCGATCAGCTAATGAGCGATATGGGCGGGGCCTATTTACTCTTTACGCAACTTGCTTGGAAGTCGAACGCGTAATCAGCCAATCCATGCAATTAACACGCTGTTGTTATGGCTATGACCTGATTAAAAAAGCCAATCGGACCCGCACTTCCCGTGTTTACGCACGATACGCTCCATTTTGAGAAGGGCCGTTCTTTTGTGACAGCTACTATAAAGAACAATGTTATTAGCCAGTATTGTGCACATCATCGATTGAAATTTGTTTACATATCACTATCATTATCAAAGGTACCTTTTTTCCAAATTTATGAATTTCAGACAATGTCTGCCAGCAAATTTGTCCAAAATAACTACAACAATTTCAGCTCCACATGGAATATGTTGAAAAAAGTGCTATCAGTGTCCTAATTTTTAAAGGCTGACTCAGATTTCCCGAAGAGGGCACCCTCAATTTTCAAACAATTGTGTTTTTTGCATATAAATAATGCATGTCCCATATACTAATCACTATGTGCAATAGGCTCAAATTGAAGTCCATATAGAAAATTGTAACTTTGTTATAAAATGTCTGGATCCGTAAATTTTTGTATTATACACGTATCCTATCTGCATTGTTATACGAACATAAATGTTACTGCAATCCAAACGCAAAACTGATTCATCTCCAACTTTGGAATTGCGCATTTTAGGGCAACTAATCTTAGTTCTAATTGGCTATTTTTTTAATTTATATACAAAAAGTTATTTTGAAATCTCTGATCGGCCTTTAATGAGTATCGTATGAAGAACGTAGTAATAATCATTCATAGTACACTCTGAGTATTTACGTATATACAGCAGCAAATCCGTGGAGCTGTTAACAAAATACATGAATGTAGCACGAGTGGATTGAAAGTGCGCAGTTGCACTCCGCATACTGCGTAAGGTGCTTTCGAACAACATTCATTTTCTCAGTGGGTATATTTGTTTTTAATTTCCATGATAAATTATATTTTTAAAACAACTTTTCATCACTAATTAAGGCAAATTCTTTTGTTTTCTGTTGTGTATGAATTAGGTTAATAATTGCGCACATCAAAATCTCAGTGCATGTGCATTTTTTTGCTCCCATTTTTCTCACAAGTAGTAAATGCGCAGATATTAACCTATAATCAGTCCTGACACGGCACTTGTTATGCCCTCAGAATTCATGTTATGTTGCTATAAATATGCATATCATTTGAAATCGCCAAATACCTGTAATCCAGCAAAAAGCTCCTTAGAAACCTCATCGAAAACAGTCTTGACATCCTCAGCTGTTACTTCAGCAAATACATCGGTTGGCTGGTCTGTGGGATCAATGAGAAATACCTTAAAAGTTATACTAATAGTATTCTATTTTAACTTAAAACAGTATCTTTGTTAATTCTAAACCATCACAAGAATCTGGAAAAATTGTACATAGATCTAGAGCTTAGGTAGTGCTCTTTAATGAAAGAGCCTTTGCACTGGCAGATCCTTAATTCAATCCTGCTACAACAATGCACAGAATGCCTCACAGCTGCATGAAGCATCTCATACAGATGGCCCGTATTCCAGGAACTTTGTTTTTTAGCTTAAAATCGCCTTATTTTAAATTGTGGTTTAAGCAAAACCCGTTTAAATATTCTTAAACATTTGCTTACTTAATGCGAATTAAACACCATACATTGTACACTCGCCGGCCAGGATTCCTGTATTTTTGCCGGCATAGACGAATATGTAACACCCTCGGCTGTCTCTGCTGTCGCGGAGGTAGCTACGTGGTTATACCGGCTCTCAGCGCGCGAAGTATTCCCTATGGCGCAGATTTGCTTTTTTATATATTTTTGGCATTATTTAAATTTTTTTATTAAAGTGCGGGTACATGGGTTTTGATGATGCCCAGTTTGATTTTGCTAATGATTTTCCGAAAAAACGGAAAAAAGCAAAACAGGGAACAAGTGTATAGCCCCCTCATACGTCCAACTAGCAAATGACGGTAACCGTGGCGTAGCTACGTGGTAGCTGGGTGTCTACTCCGGGACTGTCTACACCATTTACCTGTCTCCCACTAGTGGGCACTACAGGGTAGCAATTGGGGTAGGGTACAAGCAGAGTAGCCACATCACTTTATGCCTAATAAATGTGTATTGCAAGCCCTAATGGGTGCCGCACTGCCTCCACACCCATTGTTTGGTGTACATAGCTGCTGCAGTAGCAATGTTAGTTGCTGATACGCAGGGGTGAGGATTCGGGGTGCGGTCCGCATCCCCCCAAATCCAAAAAGGGGCAAACGTTCCCCCAAAAACTTTTGATGAAATATTTTGATACAAAGGTCCAAATTTTAAAGAGAATTTTGACAAGAAAATCCACTTTTTGTGGTGGTGAAATGTTACAAAAAATCAAAACGGACCAGTTTAGGGGTTAGGTCGACTTTTATCCAAAAAGTCCCACTTTTTTGAAAAAAAGGTCCACTTTTTCGAAGTCCCGCACCCCCCAAAAAAACTAAATCCTGCGAAACGGCCCTGCACACGAATAAGAAAACGCCATGAATTTATCTTTGGTGAAATCCTCTTACCTGATGTCGCTCATCATCTTCTGGTGGCATGTTGCTCCCTCTCTTCTCCATTGCCTTTCTCCCATTTCAGCATCGGTTTTCTGGAGTTAGGTGAAGTGGTGGTGTTGCTAGGTGACTGATGAAAGTGCCTCTTCTAGACCTTCCTCCAGAGGAGGTGGGTAAGGTAGGTCAGCTTCTGGTAGTGTTTCTATTACAAGCTATAAAGGCAACAATGCATAAATTAGTGCAATTTTACACCTACATGCATGCAATATTATCATTGTGTAGCAACATACTAGAACCCTGACCAGTTTTGCTGTTTTATCAAAAACAAGACAGATTTTGGAACACTCTCATGGTATTAAACCCACAATAAAAACTTGCACTTTGAGAATTTGGTGCAACATAGTGCTATCTGTCTTTCGGCCAATTAAAGAAAATTTGCATTCAAGATTTTTACTTTTATTTCTCTTCTCAATGTATAGTGCCAATATGATTTCAACTTTATAACATTTGCATCAATAGTCACTATTACTATAGTAGATTTCAAAATAAGTGAGACCTCATTAAAGTTTTAGGTCTGTCCATTCACCACACGAGGTAAGAGAAATTATTTTAATGGCCACAGGTATCATCAATATCACCCCATAGAAACTGCAAAAACTCTCACTTAATTTGAAATCTACTATAGGTTCCTGGTCTTTTTGGTTGGTCATAAACATTTCCAGACAGCCAAAGTGTGACTCAAAACTTGAAATTTACATTACTGGGGAAAATATGATTTTCAAATTCCTTTAAATATTTTCAAATCAATTAAGATACACATTATTTTTAAGAAGCTTTTTGAGTTTGAGCAGATTTGAGTTTGAGCAGATCCGAGTTTGAGCAGATCTGAGTTTGAGTAGATTTGAGTTTGGGCAGATCTGAGTTTGGGCAGATCTGAGTTTGAGCCGATTTGAGTTTGAGCAGATTTGAGTTTGGGCAGATCTGAGTTTGGGCAGATCTGAGTTTGAGCAGACCTGAGTTTGAGCAGGTTGAGCAAATTGTGATGTACAGTGCATGCACCATTAACAGGAGTAGGCAAATTAACATTTTTTTAAAGACAAGAAAATTCTATGGACATTTTGACTGCTCAGGCAAGCATTTTGAACTCAAATGAATTTGACCTGGGTAAAAAAGGGGCTTCAAACACTAAAGACTCAGATTAAATTATTTGGCAAACATACATTTCATACAAAGAACTAAAAACAAAACTTTTAATAAAGTACAGTGTTC